>JACJUY010001104.1:147510-172165 GCA_014220935.1 Platorchestia sp. MABIK
CACCCTCTGACTACGACTATAACTACGACTACACACCCTCTGACTACGACTATAACTACGACTAGACACCCTCTGACTACAACTATAACTACGACTACACACCCTCTGACTACGACTACGTAAAGCCGAACATTTGAAGTCATGCCGCGGTCGCAGAAGACGGCGATCGATGGCACGGAACTTTTGCGCCCGGCCTGCAAAACTGGGACGGACGAAGAACGCTGGAGGCAACGGAAGGAGGACGCAAAGCCCGTCGCGTGTTGAGAGAGTTTGGGCCCCAACTTTGCCTCCACATGAAAATGATGTTCAATCAGCCAAACTCTCGGGGCGATTGCTCTTAAATCCTTTACAATCCTGTGAGCAATGGCGCTTGGAATTTCTTTAGGTGCCGCTTATAAATTGTGTGCGTGCTCTAAATAATGCAAAATCGAAAATAATAATCATGATATAATATAGAAAATAATTTCAAGCTTGGGCTGAGAATCTCAAATCTCTTGCAATAGCACACAAGATGATACGCGAAATTGCTACGCAAACATAGATTGCTCTAAAAAACTTAAGCGCTACCTTATATAATCCATCAATATTTTGCACCAGTATTGATGTTTAAATGACTCTGACGCTTTTATCTCCTACAGCAGAAAATTCAAATCGTAAGGTATTTATACGTTATCATGAATTTGTTTACACACGACTATAACAAGGCGAGAAATATGAACTGAAGAAATTACCGACTTTTGTCCGAAGCTAAGCCAGAAAAATTGGAATCGCATTGATGTTAGAAGATTGAATATTTGAAATAAATGTTCCTTGAAGCCAAACTTGGCGCAGATAAACTCGTATTCAAACGTTCTGCGGCAGCCGTACAGCAGCCGCACAGCATCCATGCAGCAACCGTACACTAGCCGCACAGCAGCCTTACAACTGCCGCACAGCAGCCGTACAGCGGCCGTACATCAGAGCAGCACCACAACCGTCCGCCCCCACTGACAGATATTAAAGTCCCCCAAACCGCGGCGCACGCGAGCAATAAGCGCGATGTTGACGATAACTTCTGCTCAGTTCCGCAACACCTCCATGTCTCCTAAAATCTGGATTATACGAAAAGTTCTGGTACACTTCAGTAACGTACTTCTGCGTGCCAAAAACTTCCCTGGTGGTCGCACATGAACGTAACTCAAACTTCGTTCAATTTTAATCGATTTGTCATAATTGATGACACGAATTTTTTTTTTTCAGCCTAGGAAAAATTAATTTGGATCTCACAACGTGTGCGTCGCTTCAACGCTTCGTATTACAAGCGTGCGGAGCCTTCAAGAGTCACTGACTGCCTTTGGCTTGCTTTAACACGTTGCTTAAGATACGACTCATCCATGGGTCGGCTGAACATTTTTAGCAATCTTTTAAAAATTAGTGTTTTTCAATCTACCCAGTCAATGTTTAGTATTTATAAAACTTTGAACAACGTTTGATTTTAAATTTGAGTTGAATTTTGAACTTCAGTTTAACCCATCGCAGTCAACGTGTTGAACAGATGCTCGAATAAGTTATAAGTCGTGCAAAAAAGGGGCAAATCAAGCTCTTTCTTTTGTACTACAGAATCGCCTATGGTGCAGCGTCGCAGAGTGTGAGTCACGGTAGAAGAAACAAGGTAGGGTTAAACCAATCTTTTTATCGTCGACTGGGTAGGTTTGCTGACGCCATGGCAACGAACCAATAGAAGCGCTCAAATTGCATCTGGCAACACTGCTAGCCCCAAATCCGTCCCACTATTGGCCGAACGACACATCGTTGTGGAGACGTCATCCAGTTCAAAATGAAGCCGTTCTATTGGCTAGCCGAACAAGAGGAGGTGTATTTTTCCCCATAGAAATGACTCTACCTTGTTTCCTCTACCGTGGTGTGAGGGCATGGAAAGGCTAACATCAAGTTCACTTCCGTCTTTTGCTTTCACCGCCACACACACATCGAGTTTCCGGCTTCCTCCCCTGGACTCTGAAGAGTAAGTCAGCGTGAGAGCGACCTTCACAAACAGCATTAAATAGAAGGGCTTTGGTCGCATGATAGGCATCCTAAAATTATCATAAAGAAAACTATTGCAGATCCAATATTAAATCAAAAATTGCGGTTGAAACTGAAAAACAAAGGGACAAAACATTTTTAGCCAGGAAAGACGAAGCGACATGAATGAGAACATTTCAATCCAGAAAAAATGCGTGGAGGTTTGAAGCAGGCTGATGGATGTTTTAGCCGTGCATTGACTCCCTATCGTTGAGTCTCCAGTAACATTATAGGAAAAGCGGCCTCTGACACCTCACGAGCGCCCAAAGATGATGTGAGGACAAATATAAATAGACGACAACGCCCGAACTCACCAAGCAAAGCAAAGAATAAATGCTGCCAAATATCCAAATTTAACCTCGCATGTTTCAGGGAGGCAAATATGATCGCCCATTCTTATCAGAGATAGAAGCTGTCGTTTAAAAAGTTTCTGGGAGGCAAATATGATCGTCCATTTTTACTGTACTGTTATCAGAGATAGATGCTGCTGTCAGAAAACAAGACAATGGCCGTCAGTGTCACTGAATACACATGAGAAATGTTTGACTTGGGGGTTACGTAAAAACCAAGCGTTTACGTCAAGCTGGTAATAATAATCGAGAAGCACAGGGGGTAAATATCTTGTTACTAAAAAATGATCGTGACGTTAAGCTTTTGTGCATTCTATTTAAATGATCCCTTCAAATTCAAAATTTCGAAAATTTCGATATAACAGATATCAGAATCATCGTAGTATTTCGAAATGTCACACATATCGGGTTTCATAATGACGAAACTCAAAACAAAACAGTATTTTGAAGTAGCTGAGAGTTCGAGTTTCAAAATGGCAAAATTTGAAACCAAAAACATACTTTGAAATATTAGAACTATCTAGTTTCAAAATGACAGAACTCAAAACAAAAGAGATATTTCGAAGTATCAGATGGGTTGATTTTCAAAACGTCAAAATTTGAAACCAAAACACGTTTGGAAATATTAGAACTATCTAGTTTCAAAATGACAGAACTCAAAACAAAAGAGATATTTCAAAGTATCAGAGATTTAAATTTTCAAATTTGAAACAAAAGTTTTTCTGCTTATTTCAAAGTGTCAGATATGTTGATTTTCGAAGCGGCCAAATTTGAAACAAAAGTGCTTCTGCTTTTCAAGTATGTGTACAATACCATATTTCAGCGTCATTAGCAAGGAACAATACAAAGTGGGCACGAGAGAGAGGTAACAGAGAGCAGCCACAGAAGCCGGGCGTCTGATAAGCGATGAAACCGGAGATAACAGCTGATAAGGGGCAAGTATTGCTGCAGTCACGGTAAAGTTACTGCTCATCACTCCCCATACCGCCTGACTATCTACATACACCATAGCTTCATAACTTATGGCAGTTAAAAAATAAAATGAAGCGTCGTCTAGCAGCTCTGACTATCTACACCATGGCCTTATAACTTATAGTAGTTAAAACACAAAATGGTGTCATATAATGGCAGAATCTGAGCAAATCAAATTCACAAGAGTCAAGCGATCGTCAGTTGAAGAATTGAAGTATTGGGCTTTAGGTTGTGCCTAAGTTATCTACCTCACAACTTATTTGAGATGCTGTTGATTCTGATTTAGAGACACTTTTTCATTTGCTTCATTGTAGACTTTGCGCATGAATTCCTCTAACAGAAAATCTAATGGAAGAAGAATAAAATTTACGATTCTTACTGATAAATGTCATTATAATTGATGTCAGGCTCGCGCCATCTCGGTGATAATCGGTCATTTTGTATTAAAAATGTAAAAAAATTAATTCTAAATTGGCATTACATACTTCCGTCTCTGCCTTGTGTTCAGTAGGCAAAATTGAGGCCGTCGTGAGAAAAGGAATGAATTATAACGGAAAACACTATTTCACAATATTTGAAAAGAGTGTCAGCAATGATTCACTATGGAAAATCACGATCAGAAAGAACACTGAGCATCTAAAAGGAGCGCGGGCTTGAAATCTAAGTTTATCTTTATTTTTATAAACTTAAATCTTAATTCATTTCTATATCTAGCGATGATTCACAAATGAACTAAAGCTCCCGAAAGGAAAACGATTCAGACACTTCCACCCGGTTTAACTTTTTTTTGCCGTTACATCTACAATTTTAGCCGCCCATGTATAGTTCCTGCACCAGGCGGCTAAAATCATACATGTTCCGGCAAAAAAGTCATACTAGGTTGCGTCTCCTCTTACGCACGGGGCGCGTAGTTTTCTCACAGCTTTGAAAATGTAACCTTGCTATTTAAAATACGCTGATGTTCAAAGTATAATGCAAATAATAGAATTACTTAAGTTCCAGTGTATGCATGTGAGTAATCTATACTTCTATACTACATACAGAGTGGCGCATAAGTAACGCACCCTGTTAAAAATGTATAATAAATAAACGTTTATTTACATCTCGTATCTTGTCTACAGATACCCAGTGTATATTGCGGTAAAATAAATAAGGGTGCGTTACTAATGCGCCACCCTGTTTAATAAGAGCCGCGTCCGTCCGTCTGTCCGTCCATCACAAACACCAGCAGAAGGTGTGTGGTGAGCGTATCTGTGAGACAAGCTTCATCAACTCCACAATTTTCGGTGTATTAATCGATCAGATTTGGAGTGGGAATGAATTTCACGTGTATTGTTAGGAAATAGGAACGTGTGTCATGTGATTTGTCGAACATTATTATTGTACATTTTTGACGGGTCGTGTGCACTCGTAGTTATAATAACGAGAATTTGAGAATAGGGCACCGCTATTGTCACCTACAAAGCGTTTGACTGGTAAAAGTGTTGTTCCGCGGATCTCTAATTCTTTTGTATTTATTTCCAAACTAATTCGTTGCCTCATTCATTTAGATCTGACATACATGCTTCCATAATCTAGGAAATATGAAAAAAATACAGATAAGAGGATGAAAAAACCCTGTATGCAATTTCAACCCAGAATACACATTGAATTTTCAGTATTGCGAAGAAAACATAAGATTCGTTTTCCTTTATAGCTGCATTTACAATGCAGCACAGAGAAGACAAAATATGTTGCGATGAAAGTTACCCTAACTTTTTATTTGATGATCGACGGCCGTAAGTTTAGAGAACAAAACCGAATTTCCGTCCGTCGAATTCTCGTCGATGAGCGCGAAAGTTTCGATCTGCAAAACATGGAATGCAGACATTGTGCAAAGCTTCACGGTTCTCATGTAAGTATAAAAGAGTTATAGTATGCGATTCTAAATTTGTTGATAATCACCCAAAAAACATACACAAAGAGTAAACATACGACGTTTTCATCCATTTTAAGTTAAATGTTAACTTAACTCAAATTAAAACTCACACATCTAGCATGGATTAGTTCATATCTCAATACCTGAAGACGTGAAAGTTTTAAATTGAAATACCCCCATATAATCAATACACGCAAGAAAATTCCAACGTAAACTTTTGGACTTGTTCAAAAGTAAATTGAAAAACGGACATAGTGTCTTCAAATGTTTTATGTGTTGCATTTGACAACATCGTATGTAAGGGATAAATGATGCACAAGTGCTTGAGGCTGAACATGCACGCATAACAGACATGAAATTAAACATGCAATTTGTAACACACGGTTAACACTGAATTACTATCAGTGCCTCTACAATGGCTAGACAGCTTATAATGAACTGCCAGCATCATTACTCCGACCAACTATCACAACAGTACGTCGAATGAGCAGTCAGCTTTAGAGCACTGAATGGCCAAACAACAGTTCTACTGACATGACTTTCGAGTGTCACTCAAAGGTTAAAATCATCAATAATCAGCGCAATAAAGCTGGCGTATAGCAGTTCTGCTCTTAAAAGTCCGCTCTGCAACAGTTCCACTGACATCACTTTCGAGTGTGACTCAAAGTTTAAAACCGTCAATTATTGGCGCAATAAAGCTGGCGTATAGCAGTTCTGCTCATAAACGTTCGCGCCAGGTCAAGTTATCGCAGCATCTTAGATGGCAGTCAAAGCTGCCACGTGGCTGCGCAGTGCATCTGCGACCAAATGGACATTTTTTCGCAGCCACTGCGCAGCGCCGGCGTCGCCAGCCATGTGAATGGTTGACTGTGGCCTCCTTCGATTATGGCAAAAATGTTCAATAAAAAAAGGTTTACCAAATGACAACGTTCGCTGAGTTCACGGTCTCCACCTCGCAGTGATTGACTGCAGCCGTCCCGCAGTAAAATTTCAAACGTAAATATGTTACTGGTTGTTCGTTCATGGCATTCTAAGTGAAACTGTACGCACAAATACAGGTATCTTGAGTATCATATTAAATCGATATCGAAAAAAGCATGACGATTTAATAAACAAGACTCGTCATTCACTGTCGGTTTCATCACATTGGAATACCAGTAATGAATATTACGCACGCTGGTGAGATATCAAGCCGATGCTATAGGAATCATTCGTCTTCCTCAGCCCTGCTTGAGCTTGAATGTCGTTCAAAATTTTTAAACAATTTAAACCATTTATTCACCACAAGTGATAAAAGAGTAGCTTGTTTCTTGAGTCTAGTACAACGGACACATTTGTCCATTTTGGACAAATAAAACGCTTGTGCTGATGCACGAACAACTCAACACTACAAGCTTAGGATCACTTCTGAAGTCATCGAAAGTTGAGATGCTCAGTTCAATGCAAGACTCTGGTCTACCTCGGCAGTGTAGAGACTAATATAGTTTCCGAATTTCGGTACACGCAGAAATACAAGGAGTTCAATCTAAGACACAATTCCCACTGAAGAACAAACCATCACGGAACAAGGAACACGTTTCAAATGCAAAGCATCTGATCAAAACAAACCTGCATTTTATAGGTAACGAATGATGTAAAAACTATCAACTTTCTGATTTTCTTTTGATCAGGAAAAGATCGAAACCGTCGAGAAGATATTTGATTCAACTCGATCGGAATTACCTTTTATGATAAATTTAAAATTTGAAATTATCCAATCAGACTTCTCGAAGCCAGTTTCCGAGTCAATCACATGCCAACTCAATCCGTAGAACTTTCTGTCACTCGACGCAGGAGAAAAGTTGCGCCAATAGATAAAAGAAGCTCCATTTTACACGACGGAGCGACGCCTGACAGCACGCGGAGGCCTCAGACAATGGAATACAAACAAATCAAGTCTTGGACTTGGCTCAAATCTCACTTAAGAAAGTCAAGCATAGTCTTTTTAATCCGACTGTTCCCGGATGTACATGCATTAGCAATTAAATTAATTCCTGTATGTAGTAATTGATGTATTAGCAATTAAATTATTTATTGTACTGCTTAAGCAAACAGGATATCATTTTCCACGCAGTTATAGAGAAAAACGCTCCTTACGTTGGCTTACGTTTTTACAGGTATAAAAATTCCAAAAACCGCTGAGCGGGCGTGCAGCAGAAGCACACTTGAGAAAAATAATTTCACATCGATCATCGGAGCCGCCAAAACCCAATCCAAATTTAGCACTGATACTAAAGCAACAAACAAGTTAAGTGAGAGCCCCGTTTAACATGTTGACTGAAGTTCATTATTCAACATAAATTTAAATTTAAAAGTTGTTTGAAAATTTATGAATACCAACCAAACATTAACTGGGTTATTAAACTTTAAATAAACATTACGAAATTAAAAATTAAGATTGTTAAACTTTTTCAAACGACCCATCGATGGGTCATTTCGCAGCAGGAAAAAGTTAAGCACGACCCACCGATGGGTCGTATCGCAGTCACCGAGTTAAAGGTAAGATAATCGAGTAAGATCAATAGCCGAGCAGAACACCGCTACGCTGAAGTTCTGCTATAGTTAAGCGTCTCAGCAATGCTGGAGAGAAGCAATTACGCGATGCGTACAAGGGCAGATCTCCAGACCCGCATACTCAATGAGCGCTCACCGGCAGATGTGAGGGAATTCCAACACCCTATGATATCATTCCTACCAGCTACACTTTCAGTTCCGTGAACACGCATCAAGAAATCAAGCAGAAATGAAACTTTACAGACATCCGTGTGATGTTATTTCTACCAGCAACAATTTCGATTCCGTGAACAAGGGATCAAGCAGAAATTAAACTTTAATGACATCCCTATGATATCAATCCTACCAGCTACGCTTTCAATTCCGTGAACAAAGAATCAAGCAGAAATTAAACTTTAACGAAATCTCTTTGTTCTTTTGCTCATGGGTTTATCGAACGATGTTGCTATCACAGAGCGTCGTTGACAGAACTGTACCATTATTTTAACTCTCCCCACACAACAATTTCAGTTATTAGTCAAAGGCTTATGAAGTGCTTTAAGATTGTTGAATCTCTTCGCCAAGCTTTCTGTTCTCTAAAATCGAGCCATGTTGGAGACAAATAGCAAAAAAATGTTGTCACCATGGCAAGAACCCAACGTCTGATGTCCAACATGATGCGAATCTGAAATGTGTACTAACCATGAGCAATACAATCAGTAAATCACTCTATCGATCTAAATCCCTCTAAGGGTATGAATCACTTTAAAGAGATTAATCACTCTAAAGATATGAATCACTCTAAAGATATAAATTACTCTAAAGATATAAATTACTTTAAAGATATGAATCACTCTAAAGATATAAATTACTTTAAAGATATGAATCACTCTAAAGATATGAATCACTCTAAAGATTTAAAAATTGCATCCATGAAGATGTTGAAAGATGCCTCTCGGCTATAATGCAATACTCACTCGCGCTACCGAGATTTTATTTCAGTTAATCCAATCTTGAAGTAAACGCGTTAACTTAGACGCACTTTGAGGCTCTGCATTTTGTGCTCCAGCAGCGGCATTAATAAAGAAGGGAGGCATCAGCTCTCGGCTCGATAAATTGATGTTAATAAGAGAATAAGTGTCAGTGATCATGTTAGATGCAATACGAAATTCTAATTTGGAATATAAATGAGAGAACGAGAAATCTCGGGTTACCTCTAAAATAGGATATTTCAAGCGTTCTTTTCCCATCAGAGAAGATAATACAGAAAAAAATTCGTTTGTAAAACAATGGGATAAACTACTATTAGAAACCGTAAAAATAAAAAATAAGTTATTCTAATTACCGGATATTAAAAAATTTACATAATCTAATTCCCTAATTCATTTATGGCATTCTAGTTCTGTTTTGTTTTGTGTAAACGGCCGTTTTTCTCGCTTCAATGTGTGCTTAAAAAAACAGTACCCGACGATATTTTCTAATACAGGGCATACGGCTGCCAGCAATATACTTTAAGAACATGAATATATATATGAGACAGAGCAATCTTTTCTCATGTACATAAGCCTACCTAGCTTGTTCCCTATTCTTCAGTTAAAGAATTCAAATATCATTCATTCGTTCATTCATTTATTCATTCATTTACTCAAAAAGTGCGTAATGAACCAAGATAATTTGCTCATTCAGGATGTGCGTTGAAGCTCGTTCCTAATTCTTCAGTCAAGGATCATTCAGTTAAGGATTCATGATTATTTTATCATTTAGGATACGCGTTAAAACTTGTTCCTAACTCTTAAGGGTAATTAGTTAAGGATCAAAGAACATTTTATCATTCATACCTTAAAACTCGTTCCTAACCCTGACTTAAGGATCATTTAGATAAAAATCCTAGAACATTTTATCCTTCAGCTTATGCGTTAAAACTCGTTCCTAGCCCTGAGTTAAGGATCATTTAGTAACGATCCAAGACCTTTTAAACATTCAGGACGAGCGTTAAAAAACGCACATCCTGATGAATAAGCAACTTTTGACGCACGTAGATGAACTCTCGTAAGTAGGACGTGAGGGTTGATGAATCCTAGTTCGGTTCACGTGAGGGTTGATGAATCCTAGTTCGGTTCACGTGAGGGTTGATGAATCCTAGTTCGGTTCTTCCCACTCACCAATGTAGACTGCGTCAATTAATTTATAATAATTGGGGGCCATAAAATAAAGGATCTTTTCTAGGTCTGTGTGCCATCGATTGCTCTTTGTTTCACTACCCTAACATCAGTCATCACATGTCAGCGACTACCACACAAAATAGAAGTCTTCCTCCTTCTCCCACAAACTTATTTACGGTGAAGACAGGGAGTTGTGTCGTTTGTTTGCCTTATTTCCACATAATTATTTTATCTTGTTTCAGTATTTTTATTCAACTGCACTGCTTATTTTCAACTTCGCTAACTCGCTGCTTACATAAATGGAACTTGTCACAAAACGGCAAAGCGATCTCGAGCGACATACAATAGCTGCTGTCGTTCGCTTCTGTTTCTGGTGTCGGTTTTGGTTCCCTGCTTTCTTTAGCGCGTTGTATTTTGCTGCCTCTCGTTCGGTCACACCACGGTAGAAGAAACAAGGTAGGGTCACCACACCTTTTTTTTCGTCGTCCGTGTGGCAGTGCTGACGTCATGGCAAGGAACCAATAGCAGCGCTCATTTTGCATCTGGCAACACCGCCAACCTCAAATCAGGCACCGCCATTGGCCTAACGACATGTCGCAATGGTGACGTCAGAAAGTTTGTTTGAAAAAAAGTCGTTTCATTGGCTAGCCAAACAAGAGGAGGTGTATTTTCCCCCATAGGAATGACTACCTCGTTTCCTCCACCGTGGGCCACACCAACACGAGAACGAGGCTGACGTTCAGCACCAGGCAGGGCTGGTTCTCCCATTCAGAGCTCGTGTTCGCGCAATTAGTTGAGCCACTAACGGGCTGGGATTTATGGGACTCGTATGTCTTGTCTGCTGCTCTTTGCGACCGTCCCAAAGTGCTTTGCTTTTCCTCAACATTTGACTGATCTGAGAACTGATGTTTTCTCCGTGTTAAAGAGCGAGATGAAAATTAATGAGAACTGAATAGGCTAATGGAATGTGTTTTTAGACGTGTTTTTCAACATTATACGTGTTTTTCAATGCGAAAATAATACATCTTCGCAGTTAATGTTCGTTTCAAACTTGTGTGAGATGAATTTATGTATTCGAATAATATTCCAAGGGTATTGTCATTCTGTTAAGTTTATCTCGCTGAAAAATGACACAAGCCATTTTGTTATATCTTGTTCCGCACACCTTGAACTTTGTGGAAAATGGAGTTCCGTTTTCAGAATTCAAGATATGTACTTGGTTGCATGAGGGTACCTTAATTAACCTTTAAACTGATTTGTTCACGAAAGCGAAAGTTATTTACATTAGTCTACGTCAAAGTTTGCGGTTGGAAATCTCCCCACCATTTAATAACTTATCAATAGCGAACTGCAATGAACTGCAACAGCGAGCAGAAATGGATCAGATGGATACTCTTTAGCTCTGTGAAAAATAAGCAAGCTCTTTTTCTACCACAGAAGGCAAAAAGAAATTAGGCTAATAGCATTTATTGTTTTGACGCACCTAAAAATCTACAATACTCTTTAAAAATAATTGTTATCGCTGTCGTCTTGATGCACTTAAAACTCCACAAAACGCTTAAGAAATAATTGATATCGTTGAATTCAAACCGTTTAATTCAACAAACTAACTAATACGTCACCAATAACGTTCTTTGCAATGCCGTCCTTCGTTACTCACGCTCATCTCAATTACATTGTATGCTCTTTTTGTACAATAGTACAAGTAAATAGTCCTTTACCAGCAGAGTAGGTGAGTAAATTGCTGATCATCAGTAGCGTAAGTTAGTAAATAGTAGGTTACCAGCAGAGTAGGTGAGTAAATAGTAGGTCACCTGCAGAGTCGGAGAATAAATGGTAGGATACTAGTAAAGTACGTGCGTCCTACAGTTTTCTCGAAAAAGTGCAGAACGCTTAAGGTAGACGGAATTATGTCTTACGAGTGTGTAATGTTCCGCTCTGTAATATTTCGATCTTCAACTAAATTAAGCCGTTGGTTTCCATTTTCATTTTTCCCAATATATTAAATCAGCTTATCTGTACTGACCCGTGGTCCAATAAACTCCCTATATTTCTAGACCAGGAAGTTCAAAAGGCAAAAAACGTAACTTTTAGGAAGAATAAAAGAATCACCAGTTAGACAGCACTTTATTACAGCAAGAGATGCAGTAAATGGGACAGATTGAGTGTACTTTATAACTATAGCTGATGCTCCGCGTAAGTGTTTTTGTAAGTAGAGCAGCAAGTGTACATTGTACTAAGGTACTTACTCCTAGAAGATGCTTTTGAGCGCTGCTGAAATTCTCTTCATTATTTATCTATCCTCCACATTGTTACATTGATAATGGTGTTAGAGCATAAACTTTAAACTACACCATACCGTGATACTCCCGGGCATTTCCACGCATGTTGTTCACGGTGTAAATTTGTACATTTTTACGCGTGGCTTACACGGTGTCAGTTTATATCTTTCACTGCTCCTGAAGCTGCGTCAATCTAGCGCAGCGATGCGGAATGTGTTTACACCGTAGTCAACCAACACCTTGCTAATCTCAACATTTGAAAGTAAAAAAAAACATTAACTTTTTCTCCACTAAAGTTTAGCAAACAAGTAAAAAAAGTATCGTTGTTTCAAAGTCAAAAGATAGTTTCTGAATGAATGCACGTCCCCCACTGGACTTTTCGGATGCGTACTCTAACAGGTACGAAAACACTCGACCCTAAAAACACTAAAAGCAACTCAATCTAAGTTACAGACAACTTTGTACAGATCTGGATATCGTACGCAGAACTGGCGATGCTTTATGTTGTGACTTTTTTGGAGACACTTAACGCTTATTAAAATAGAACACGAGCTGGCATAGAGGTGCTGTTGAGTTTCGACATGAGTTTAGAATTGTTGCGATGCATAGACGAGACCACCACGAGACCATTCTGTTGAACTCGACTCAAATATCAATGCATCCACTAGAGCGGCCAGTAGCAAGCAATACGTGATATTCCAGCCCTCAGCACAAGGCTCGTGAAGCCCCTGCAATAATTGGAAGAGAGAAGAGCACTCGACTTCTTTCCCAGTCTTCGATAATTGGACCACTCACA
The DNA here is from genome assembly GCA_014220935.1 of Platorchestia sp. MABIK. Lineage (NCBI taxonomy): Eukaryota > Metazoa > Arthropoda > Malacostraca > Amphipoda > Talitridae > Platorchestia > Platorchestia sp. MABIK. Next base: position 160,584 of record JACJUY010001104.1, read on the forward strand.
TGAAAAGGAGAAAAAATTAATCCCGCATTCATTTCCAAGATGCAGTGGGCTCTGATTTTTCCATTGCGCACGTCAATCGCAAAATGCAGACAAATAATAAAACTCTTTCTAGTTTATCCTTGCTTGCGTTCTCATCAAAATCCGGGATTATAATTGGCGCAAAATTTGTGCTTTCGATGTTTGCACACAATGCAAATCACAGATCCTGCATTAACTTGTCTCTCCTATCATTCACATAAACGTCACCGTAGAATTAGCAAGTTGCATCAATTCATAAATGGACATTGTTTACGCTTTTCGAAAACATCACGCATGTTCAAAAATATTGGTAAACCTCGTTAAGAGTTAAAAAATGACTTACAACCCTCACATCGAAGATCAGGTTTTCAGAGAGCTAAGTCCTTCTTTGCCAGACGCGGCAGTTACAGCGTTTTCAAAAATATTTGTAAATCTTGATAAGAGTTAGATAAGGACTCCCAGCCCTCACATTTACCGCGAAGATCAGGTCTTCAGAGAACCAAGAGTTGTTCCCTCCTTTGCCTGCCGCGACGGCTCCAGCGTTTGCAAGACGGCAGCACGGACGAGGGAAGCCTTGTTTCCTTCAATGTTTTTTTCGCTGCAGGTTTGTGAGTCTTGTTAGCTGCTCGCTCTGCTCCTGACACAACCATCAGTGTCTGTCGTCTTCTATTTGCTAGCAAGTCTTCACATTGGTACTTTTTGCGTCGTTTTCTGTCGAGAACATATTTACCGCAACCACAAGGCTTTCTGGAACCCCTTTGTTTGCTCTCAGACTATCATTCAATGCTAGACTCAATAAAGTACAATGTGGTATATTGTTCGACCACACAAGAATATACGTAGTTGAAATATATTGTTATTGTGTGAATATATTGTGTATATTCTTCCGGTATAATAGAAATGTATTGTTCAAACGTTCTGCAACGAGAGTCGTAGATTTCTACGTTTTTTTCCCCTTAAAATTTCACACAATTTTTTACTAAGGGTTTTCCATTTAATACAAAAAGAATTTCGGTAAATATATTCACTCCCAAGTGTTAGGGAACCGTTGTGAACTTGTTTTCGTGAGCACTTACATTTTAGACAATATACTTATTTCCAAACAGAGGTTGTAATGCTTTACCAAATGTTCATGTTCGACATGGCAAGTTTGTTTTGGGAGTCAGATAAACGCTAGTAACCTCCTGCAACGTCTAAACTCTCCTACACCATAGAAGTGTTTTATGGCTATGCACTGAATCACAATGGCATTGGAGTTGGAAATTTAATTGAGATTGTTTAGCAGTTTATACTGAGCCTTAACGAACTTCATGTCCTTTTTTCTAGTATATGTGTGTTTCTATTTCTGATGTCATAACTGTGATTTCCATGGAAATGAGCTCCCGTCCTAAGTTTAATTCTAAGAATTTACAGATTTTAAATGAAAAATTATATTTTAGCACTGGTTTTCTAAGATGATTTAATTCATAAAAACACTCACCGTCATTTAAGTTGGCAGTATATATTATTTTTCAAGCAAAATCAAGGCAATATCTACTTCTACAAACATCTTCTTACTCAACAGCTTACGCCGCAGCAGCGGTACAGCGGGCGGCAAAATTCATCTATCGCCTTGGCTTCTCTTCGCATTATTCATTTTGCGGTTTTTCAGCCACAATTTCAAAGATTTAGCTGATGTTCCAAAACCACTCAAATATTCTGGTAATTGGTAATATGAGTACATCTGGCAATCTCGATGAGTTTTCAGATGCTTAACACTCAAAGTTTAATTTGAAGAAGTTCGAACATGAAATTTGGGCAAAAAAACAGCGCGTAGTGTAGCCAAGTTAGCAGAAGAAACCGCGCTGCCGACTGGACTGCTGCGACGACTCAAATTATTCCCAAATTCGGCCTCTGAAAATGTGTCCTCGTGTTAAATTTTGCTGCGTGTAAACTTACGTATAAAACGTACGGCCTCGAGAGAAATTCCAAGCTGTAATAAATGTGCACGCAGTCTTTGTGTACGGAGTCAAGGCGGAGCACATTTTCGACAAGTGACATGGGTATTACAATACTCATGTGCGTGTATCATTTAAGTGTATTTCCTTTGAAATATTTTAAAAAACCAATGATGTGCCATCTTTCTTGTACCATCTCCTTTCCCATAGTCATGTGTATGTATCAAATAAGTATTTTTACTTTAAGATATTCTAAAAACCAATGATGTACCACCTTTTTTGTACCATCTTTATTAGAATTAAACTGTTTCTCAGTTTTCTTTTTCTTTGTCCGCCTGCGCAACTGCTCTTTATTTTTAGGATCAAGTTCGAGCGGCTCGCTCGCTTGTAGGACTTTTTTAAATTCCTGTTCGTTCTCGTGTCGTGTAATAGCCGTCTAGGATCTAACTTCACAATTTTTCTAAGCACTCGAGATAACAATTATATTAAAGGAGAAAAAATAATTCCACTCAGTGATTTACATTTTCATTTCACTCGCTATGAATAGACGTGTTGAATCTAGCGAGATTTCAAACCATTTTAGCAGAATTTCGACACTCCTTCCCTCTCCACCTCGCAGCATTCTGTTAAGTCCGCTCTAAATCGCCCTATGTTTCACGCCCAACACTTTAAGCTAACATCATCATCTCGGAGATTTTCTGCACCTTTTCTAAGTAAAATCGTTCCTCGGATCTTGCAAAGCACGCGGCCACCATCACCACATCTCAGTTCAACTGCAAGCTCACCAAAAAACTCGTGTTTTTTCAGGCCCCATTGTCAGACTGGGACGAAAATGTACATGAGAGAAGCACATGACCTGTCGCATGAGAGGCTTCCGTCTATTATTAGTGCACCTAACTCTGTTAAGATAGCGCTGCACCTGCAGCTGCACTTGCATCTGCCGCGAGGGTGCAGCAGTTACAGCTGCATTTGCATCTGCTGCATGGGCGCTGCATTTACAGCTGCACTTGCATCTGTCAATAGGGTGCCGTTGTGGTACGTGCAGATGCAGGAATCAAAGTGAATGGTATAAAAAATAGTTGTGAATTGATTCAAAACCCATCAAACGAGAGAATAATTCTACAATTTGGAAAACCAGTAGAAGAGGTTGCAATTTTTAAATAATACAAATTCCGCATTTTTCCTACAAAACGACGTCCATTGAATGTATCGTATCAAATAAAAGTAAAACTTTAAAAAAAATTTAAAACGCAAAAAGCAGGAAACCACGATTTGTTACTGTTGGGAACACTTTTCAAGATGAGTGTAGAGGACTTAAGTGTCATTATTCATTTTTTAAAGTGACAGGCATTTTGATGTGCTGTAACTTTTAAGAGTTTACCTCAATAAACAACCTTCAAAATACCAGCCACTCGTCATTGTAAGAACGATGAGAACAAATGCGCCTCAAAGAACTGAGCGCATGGTCAGCAATATCAAGTAAATATCCACGACGACGATCTCGAGGGAAGATTTGCTCCACGGTAGAAGAAAGATTTTAGAATCATTTCTAAGTGGGAAAATGCACCTCCTCTCGTTCGGCTAACCAATAGAACGGCTTTATTTCAACTAAACTTCATGACGTCACCATTGCGACACGTCGTTAGACCAATAGTGTTGCCAGATTTGGGGCTAGGAGTGTTGTCAGATGCAATTTGAGCTCTGCTATTGGTCCGTTGCCGTGACGTCAGCATTGCCACACAGTTGACAAAAGAAGACTGGTTTGACCCTACCTTTTTTCTTCTACCGTGAGTCGCTCTCAGAAATGCTGAGCGTATACATACAATAACAATTATACAGTTTTATACATACATAATTCTATCACTTTAATTTAGTACTTCCTGTTATATAGCCTGGGGCTCTAAAACTCTAAAATTATGTAATTCTAGCCGTATAACCTCTATAACGCATGCTAAGGAACTTTACCTTTATAACTCCAGTTCTTGAGCTTTAGTCCTCTAGTTCTACAGGACTAGGTACACAGTACTTAGCTCATAGATATACTGCAGATGCTATGTATTATAGACTGTAGTATATCGATGGTTATGTTAATTTTAACCAACACTCATAAGTGCATAGTTACGAACGTCATGTCTTTGAAACGCACAATTTAAGAACAAACTAGAGCAAAAGACCTCTTCTCAATATCGTCAGAAGGTCATGCGAGTATCTATCTAGAATACTCCAACCAACCCCTCCTGCTCCTAGAAAAAAAAACAAAGCAACCAAATAAAGGATATCTCTCAGCAAATTCCGGCTTAGAATAAGCTAGGGAAAAAATTTCCATTATTTTCCAATTAGTATAAGAAAACTGAAACGTTGCCTTTGTACGCTGACCGAGGCAAGAATGATATCCAGAGATTCTAACGTTGAGGCAACCGCGTCATAAGATCGATCATATGTCGATGGAAAATCTTGTTAGAAAGCGACTGCAGTGGAGGCCACTGATTTTTTTTTGCGGGAATGCAAGGGCAAGCAAAAAACGAATTTATTTCCGAAACTTATGTAAGAACATGTAGACTTTGCATAAACATACGTCAATAGAAAAATTCAGAATAACTCTGTAAATTCGGTCATGCGTAGTGATCACGAAATCGCCCCAGAATCTGTCTTAGGAAACTGCGTGTGAATAAAACTAAACGACTATAACTGAAGATTTAATTATCATGAAGATCCTTACTTTATACGGAATAGAAATTAGTTCCAGTTATTCATCTTACACGATGCTTGATTCAAGTTATGAACAGCTGAAAATAACAGGTCCAGATTTTTTGTTCTTTTAAGTGGAAGCAACTCGTTAAAGATGAATTAATACGATGCGAAGATCAACAGTAATTAAAAACGCCAATCTTGTCTACTCAAAATGATAAAAACTGTAGGTGAATTTCAATAAGAGCGCTAGATAATTACTTGCTTACAGCCCTCACATTTACCACGAAGATCAGGCTTTTAAAAACTTAGAGTTTTCTACTCAAAAGGAAATTTTTGCGCGGAATTTGAGCGTGATAAATAAACACGGTAGAAGAAACAAGGTAGAGTCATTTGAATGATGGAAAATACACTTCCTCTTGTTCGTCTAGAGAATAGAACGGCTTTATTTTAAACAAACTTTATGACGTCACCATTTCGACACGTCATTGGGCCATTAGTGGAGCCAGATTTAAGGCTAGCAATGTTGTCAGATGCAATTTGAGCGCTACTATTGGTTCGTTCCCGTGACGCCAGCATTGCCACATGGTCGACGAAAAAAAGACTAGTTTGACCCTACCTTATTTTTTATACCGTGAAAAACAAACCTCATGAGCGTACAATACACCGAACATCCGCGACTAGTGAACGTGACATACAAAGTTCAGTCTCGTGTCACTGACGCAATGATTGCGTAGCTCACCCCAGTCTTGAAGCCAAGGCATAGGTCAGATCACAGGGCACCGAATTATAGCGCTAGTCACACTCACAGTTCAGACACAAAGAATTCAGTAGCAGCCTATAAATGCGTTTTGGGATTTCAGTGCTAGTCAGACACACAGTTAAATCACACAAAAAATAAACGCAAATACGTTTCGGTTTCAAACAATCACTTAAAAACACCCATTTTAAAGCAATTGAACTTGAAGCATTTTAACTTAAAATGGTCTAAATTAAGTAAAATAAGTTGAAGATGAAACTTAAAATACACTCACGCGATGTTACTTAGACTCTAAAACGCGGTAAAGCATTTTACCTTAAGATGCTCCAAGTAGAATACTTTAAATTAAGTTAAAGGTAGAGGTAAAATGGGAACGTCGCAACTCTTACACAGACAGCGCAGTTAAATATACATTGGAGTAACACACAGAGATCGAATCACCGGCACACAGCGACACAACACAGACGGCTGCACACAGAGCTAAACAGAGAGGTATACAGGTACACACAGAGAGAGCACTGTACACAGAAGCACGGACCGTGACGTGCAGCCGTGACGGTCGCTCTGACGCCCTAATTTGATGCGACGAACTGGCTTCATGATAACGGTACTGTGATGGCTGTGTGGTGTGCGGGTAATGGGGGGATGTGATGAGCAGGTGATGAAAGCGGTGAGATTGGCCAATGATGACGAAGTGATGCGCGGGTGATCAGGACGATATGATGTGAGGGTGATGAGGAGGATGTGGTGTGCGGGTGATGAGAATACAACAAGCATTTAATTTAAAGCAAAATTATGCGCTATTACTGATTACTACTGATACGGGAAATAATTGCGTGTATAACTGATACAGGAAAATAAATACTCGGTTCGTATTTTTGTGGGACACACTGTATAACGTATCTACAGCATGCTACAAAACAATTGGATCTCTAAGAGCTTCAGCGTTCCGTAAAATTAAGGTATTCTTTCGGGTTAAACACAATGGTTAAATTCCCGTAATTAAATGCCTGCACTTCATCACACACGCTTGAGGTAAAGTCTTAAGGTCTAGGTTTAGGATTACAGGTGAACCAGACCTCGCTGTTCGTGTCTCAGAGTCGCGTGAAAGTCGCTGACTTTGATACAGTGTTACGCACGAGTGCTATCGAACTACAGAGGGACACGTAAAACCTGGTCGAAAGTTAGAAATTTAACACTGAAGCTCTTAGAGATCCAATTAGTTTGTAGCTTAGATACGTTGCGTAAAGACTGGCTTCATGCGTCATCTTCTATTTCTCTAAATTTAACACTGAAGCTCTTAGAGATCCAATTAGTTTGTAGCTTAGATACGTGACGTAAAGACTGGCTTCATGCGTCATTTTCTATTTCTCTAAATTTAACACTGAAGCTCTTAGAGATCGAATTAGTTTGTAGCTTAGATATGTTACGTAAAGATCAGTTTCATGTGTCGTCTTCTATTCCTCCACAAAAGATGAATACATCGGGAGAGTTTCAGTTTTAGTAACACTAAATGAGGCAAAAATTTCTACCTTCCGGTTTACAAATTGTTTAACATGTCAAGTACTCAGGACTATTAGGCAGCTATGGTTTTGGGTATGTATTCACATGATGTTAGTTGTTCTATGATAGTTCACAGAGCATACCCGGGGATTCACTCACCCGTAGTATAGTGAGAGCTATGGTATCTATTAATTTTTGTGCGGTTCTATCATTGGCAGAATGAGTGTATCACTGAAACATTAGTTAAAAAGTAATTGCCATTTAATATCACAGTTTGCATGATCCCCTCGATACGGGAGTTGAATTGTTCAACAGACAATGGCTTAGAATCCCACGTTGCAGCGAGGACTGAAGAGCTTTATCAAAACCTCTATCAAAAACCAACAAATACGAATTGACTATGCATTGAACTGAAGCCGAAAAAATAGAGGACTAGGACTCGGAACAAATTTTCCCGATTTCCTTCAGCACCGAGCCAATGCAAGTCAATACTGATCAGCTCAGCATTATGTTCAATCGAAAATAATCCTATTTGAAGTGTTATTCTCAAATAGCCTCGGAATAAGTTTAGCATCACACGTAGCATAGGAGCCAACAAAATTATAATCTCGTTCCACGGCGTAGATTGCCTTTATAGAAAGCCAGAAAAACAAGCATCTAACTAAATATATCTCAAGATCTGGAAGTCCATAACTCTCTTCCACTGACTTTCCCTCAAAAAAAATGATACAACGCAATTCCTATAAAGATATTTCAACTGAAAGCATTATATCAATAATTCATGTTTTCCAAAGGTGATTTCATTTATACTTTCGCTTTCAACATAAAAACACATAAATAAATGAATACAAAATCCTAAGTTCACTCTGTACTTGAAGCATCTAACGGCAGATGTTCTCGACTCACAAGTAGATTGATGTCATCGGCAACGCCGATCCAAAGGGTCCTAATTATTTAATTAATTGAAGCGTGCAATGCCTCATTCAATTAAACAATTAAACCAACAGTTCATTTCCACACGCAATAAATCAGTAAAATAATTATTTAGTGAAATTATGACAGTCAAATTGAGATTCAAATACTTGTAGGCAAGAATAAGGTCAGTGACTTATAGGACGTCCAACGGAACCATTATTCTGCATTTACATTTGCATTTTAACTAAAAAACTCAACATAAATGAGGATTCGTTCAATAGTTGTTTAGAGTTTGATCTAGTCTAAGTTTAAAATTTCATTCTATCTTGAACACCTGGCTTAAACGTACACTGGATATCAAGTAGTTGTTCAGCTTGAGAGAACTAATTTAACTTACCACTACAAATGGGGTACTGCAAGTGAAAATTTCTACACATTTTTCACTTCAAATTTTTCCAGTCAAGTTCAATTTAATCCAAGTCAATTTCAAATTAATCCAAGACAAGTTCAAATTAATCCAAGTCAAGTTCAAATTAATCTAAGTCAAGTTCAAATTAATCCAAGTCAAGTTCAAATTAATCTAAGTCAAGTTCAAATTAATCCAAGTCAAGTTCAAATTAATACAACCCTAAGTTGAGTTAAGAATTGACATAATCACTCGTAAATTTTAGCGTTTTTTGTGTTAAATATGTATCTATTGGATGTGACGAACAAGAAAAACTTTTTCCTTTCAGCAAGGGATACATAAAATTTCTGCAATATAACAAGCAGTCGTAAAATGTGGTAAGTATCCAGCATCAGAAGGCAGAGTGTGATTCAGATCTTTGAGTGGAGTAACAGATTGAGGTCAATTACAAAAACTTCGTATCGTACTACACATTAAAGTTGTTTTACAATTTTATATTAATGTCAGTATGCATCAGATTTGATTCGATTCACTAAGCACTTATGTACGATACCATTTGATTACAATTTATTTGAGTACATTACTACACAGATCCAATCCTGCATTAACAGTAAAAATTGTGCCATCCCTTCAAATGAATCGTCCAAGGCAAATATGTCATCTCTGTCGATGAAACAAATTGTAACTTGCTTTTACAAAAATCATTTGAACAACCAAAAACAGACTTCGTTGCTATATTTCGTTTAAGGTTAAATCTACATATCGTCCACTGGTATTCTTTAGTAGTTGCTTGTATATATAACATAGAATAAATTTAACGAATAGATTCTGAATTTCAGAACAATAGCTAAGATACCAACTGGAGCTGGCACTTCAGGTTTGGCATGACTCTGTCAATTTTTACCCTATACATTCATGTCTGAACGCCGCTGCTGAGTTCAAAGTGAGGGACTACAGTGAATTCAAAGGGTCAAGCCTCTATCAAAAACCAACAAATGAACTTATAAACGCTATGACAAAACAAACCCGAAGAACCATAATTAAGCTTGAATCTTAATGACCAAAATTATCAACACCCTTAAAATATGCATCATCACTATGAAAACTTCCGTTTTCTCGGTTAAAGTGGTGCTGTGATCACGGTAGAGGAAACAAGGTAAGTTCAAACCAGTCTTTTTTTCGTTGACGGTGTGGTTGTGCTGACGTCACGGCAACGAACCAATAGCAGCGCTCAAATTGCATCTGGTAGCACTGCTACCCCTCAGATCTGGCTCCACTATTTGCCTAACGACATGGCGTTTTAGAGACGTCATAAAGTTTGTTGAAAATAGAGCCTTTCTACTGGCTAGCCGAACAAGAGGAGGTATATTTTCTCCCTTAGAAATGACCCTACCTTGTTTCCTCTACCGTGGTTGTGGTCAACCTGCGGTGTCAACTCCAGTTGGCATCTTAGCTACTGAACGACTTCGATTTCCTATAGTTCTACCATTCCGAATCAATTCGAGAAATTTATTCTAGAAATTCTCATTTTCAGTACAACATAATATAGCAAGTTAAATTAACATACGTAGTTCAGCGCTCACTCCACCGCCGTAAGTCGGTCGGACGTAAATAAAATTACAGGAAGCGAGACGATATTTCTGGAAGACAAGTACAAAATCCCCGCAGTTCGCTGCACAAAGGTGACATACGGGCCTCAATCTTGGAAGTATTCAGACCGGAGACCGGGCCTGGAAGGACACGGATGCCTGGAACTGATGAGGGGAGAAGCCACCGAAGCTTCAGTTATTCATCGCTAGTGACGTCACCAGTGTGCAATAGTGACGTCACCAGTGTGCTAAAGACGTTACCAGTTTGTTAAAGACGTCACCAGTGTGCTAGTGACATCACCAGTGTGCTAGTGACGTCATCTAAAGACGTCACAAGTGTGCTAAAGACGTCACCAGTGTGCTAGTGACTTCACCGGTGTGACAGTGACGTCACCAAGGCGCAGACCTTTACGCCAAAACTCATTACATTCAAAGGACACGCAAATGCAAGGCGGCTCAGCGTCTTTCATCAATACACCACACACGCATAAAAGAACTCCTCAGTGAATGAAAGCGAGCGTATTTAAAGCAAGTAATGTTCAAAATAGGAAAAAGAAGACAAATACTGAATTAAAAGAACAGAGATCCGTTAAAACAGTCTGTGAAATATTCAAGGATTGAGCACATATATAGTAAACTACTGCAGCCAAATTTAAAGCAGGAAAAAACATTTAAAAATTTTCTGTAGACGCAATGTACTTTTATCATTCCAGATTGATCTATGAAAGGTCTCAGGCACATACACATACTAATTACTTCGTGCCAAACGAACGTACGCGAAGGAAGCCAATCCGAAAAGCATGAGTAGATTTTCGCTGTTCTCCAACACGAAGAGCTGAATCATACCAGCGCTGCTACCTCATTTTAACGCTCACGAAGCTTGCGTAAAATTGTCGAATTTTTCTGAGTAAGCAATTTAAGCTTCAAATGTGATTACCCGGTGCGCTCAACTGCACTGCTACGGTTGCCGATATTCGATTAAAACGATCGCTATTTTCATGGCTGCTAACTGGAGTGAAAGTTGGACGCTTACTCTCGATTAACGACAGAACTTCGCAGGTAAAAGCTAAGCAGCTTTGAAGGCGCTGTCTGGCTGCGTGTACAAAGAACGAGAGCAATTTTATTTATTAATGATTGCTGCTCTCAAGTGCCATGTTCAATTTCGGGGGCGAGATGCAGGTGGGTGGGAACTTCTCCTCGTAATATCTTGCTGCTCAAGGCGGAATCACGATGCATGAACAAACAAGAATCGGCGTCTAAGGATGCTTTATTTCCAATCAAGCCTGATACAAATCACCTTGTACATTGTTTTTTCAAATGCCTTGTAACTAACGCCAGGACGCCATGACGGTTTCCCCCGGCCAAGACCGGTATCCATTTCAGACACCTGTGTAGAGTGGGGTATTGTGCTTTGAGTTTTTCCCCCATACCCAAAGTGGAAAGTCGTACCACAGAGCCGGGATTCGAACCCTCGACACCTTCACGGAAGGGTGGGATCTTTAACCACACGACTACGACGAGCACGAGAACTCGTCTTTAAACAAATTAAACAATTTACCGCAAGTGATACCGTTGGAAAATCTTTTAGCAACCTTTTAAAATTAATGGCGTTTAATGGACCCAGTTATTGTTTGGCATTCATGAAATTTCTAACAACTTCTGAATTTAAATTGGAGTTGAACACTGGACTTCAGTTTAACCCATCGTAGTCAACGTGTTAAGTCAAGTCTTGTGTTAGCCGAGTGGGGAGGAAGAAGGAAACTTCT
>JACJUY010001104.1:178448-198969 GCA_014220935.1 Platorchestia sp. MABIK
ATGAAGACAACCCATTTTTCAGAGGCTTCATCAGGAATGAAGACAACCCATTTTTCAGAGGCTTCATCGGGAATGAAGACAACCCATTTTTCAGAGGCTTCATCAGGAATGAAGACAACCCATTTTTCAAAGGCTTCATCAGGAATGAAGACAACCCATTTTTCAGAGGCTTCATCAGGAATGAAGACAACCCATTTTTCAGAGGCTTCATCAGGAATGAAGACAACCCATTTTTCAGAGGCTTCATCAGGAATGAAGACAACCCATTTTTCAAAGGCTTCATCAGGAATGAAGACAACCCATTTTTCAAAGGCTTCATCAGGAATGAAGACAACCCATTTTTCAGAGGCTTCATCAGGAATGAAGACAACCCATTTTTCAAAGGCTTCATCAGGAATCAAGAACGCCCATTTTTCAAAGGCTTCATCAGGAATGAAGACAGCCCATTTTTCAAAGGCTTCATCAGGAATGAAGACAACCCATTTTCCAATAGCTTCATCAGGAATAAAGAAATTCTATTTTTCAGAACACACTGGCCGCAATACAGGGCAGAGACGCAGACAGACAAAGCCTGCGCCGGATGACATTAGGAAGATGCTGCGCGGCTCCGTAGCATCATCAAGGAACGGGTCTGAATACAGATTATGGAGACGAGACATTGCGCATCACGCACCGTGACGGCTACATTATGCATGATGGTGCGGTGTCATCACAGACGCATGGAGAATGCTAATCACATGCACACCACAATCATTGGTGGTGTTCTCACATTAGGGGATGCACGTGATGCTATTACTCGAAATTGTTCAATAAGCACATTGTTGCACCAAATGTAAGCGAAGTGTGTTCGACACTGACATTTTTTTTTAATCCCAACATTCGTTGCTGAAATCCAATCACTGAAACACAGACGAGAGTTTGGGAGGCTGAGTTCATGTTTTATTACTTTTATTGCTCGGTGTAATTGTTTGTGGTTCGAAAGCTGTCCTGAGAATTATTGCAGAGTAGAAAGCGTGCGAACCTCAGCCTTTATTAAGCTTTCCATCCTCTCGTTCTGCTGTTTTGTACGAGAGGCAATATAACATACGGGCACAACAAACCTACTACAAGGAAACATTAATCAGAGGTAAACATTACAGCATCAGATGACTGAAAAACATTAACTACGATTCATTTTTTGGCGCTGAATGGAACGATATGAACCACACTCTGCTCTCGTGCGAAATTATCACTCACTTCCTTATCATATGTATTCTGGCATATCATATCATATCATTGGCATATCAAATCATGTCATTCACTTCCTTATCATTTGTATATTGGCATACGCCTACTCTTTTGTGTAGAACGCTACGTACAGAGAGATAAGCTCGTGCATAAAAGGTGAACAAAACTAAGTCTATTGCAACAACGAACCAGCTTTGTACCATATACCGTACATTGAGTACAACTTGCAAAACTCGATTATTTATATCAGCACTCCTGAAAGTAAAGGATCATAGACACATGCTCTTCTTCTTCAATTAAGAGACGCAGAAAAGAAGATCTGAAATAAGCAGCGCACGCAGCCATAACTCTGGGTTACAACGGACACTTGCACTGTGATGATGTTTAGTTTGCTCAATGCAAGCTGGAGCCCTAACACTTGTTCGTCACAGACTCGAAGTCACCAGCTGTTGAAGTGCTTTGTGTACAACAGCTGACACTCGGCCGACCTTCATTGAAGTACTCTTGCAGTTCATTCCAACACTCCCCTATGTGCTTCAAGACTGCTTTATTTAATTCTTGAATTCAAATAAACAAGGTTGCTCATGTTATCATCTGTCTTCATTTTATCTGCCTTAAAAACCATGGTTGCTCATGTTATTATCTATCTTCATTTTATCCGCCTTAAAAACCATGGTTGCTTATGTTATTATCTATCTTCATTTTATCTGCCTTAAAAACCATGGTTGCTCATGTTATTATCTATCTTCATTTTATCTGCTTTAAAAACCATGGTTGCTCATGTTATTATCTATCTTCATTTTAATCAAGTTAATATGAAATATTTAAGATCCTGTTTAAACCCGTTTTCACGAACTCGGAAATCCAGGTCCTCTCAGATGCCCCGGTGAGCCCAGCGGTCAAATTTGCTCGTTTAACATTTTGACTGCGACGTGGGCCACCGGTGGTACACGGAGGTAATTTTCATAATGCAGCTGATCGACCAGTAGTCGCAAACTCAATTTTCATAAATACTTAATCAAAGCCAAATGAAGGCACGATCCAGTTCATGTTTGGTATTTTGAAAATAGTTGACTTCAATTGACTTCAAATTTGAGTTTGGTGTTGAACTTAATATTTAGTTGCCGCAGCCAAAGTGTTAAATTGTCGTGAATTACCGTTAAAAGAATCTAGACAATGTTCCATCTCTTTTGTTCTGTGTAACATCGCATGTATTCTCTTTGGGATGCTATTAGTTTCTTGGATTGGTAGCCATTGTTGAGTTCCTGGTCGACATGATTGAAAAAATCGATCTGAATCAGTGCTACTGTCATCATTTAGAATACAGTTACTGTTGATTTTTAATCTTCCTGTGAAACTAGAAATTTCACCTCGAGTTAATGTTGTGAACGACTGATTTATAGATAGTGTTGAAATGTTGATGAGTGTTGAAATGTTGATGAGTGAAAGAAAAGTTGAGGTTAGAAGATTACGGAAAGTTTTGATGTATTGGGAAGGAATAATTCAACACAATAAAATATAAATTTTACATGACAAAGGCACTACTTTGAATTGAGCCACGGTCTAGTATTTTGATTTCTGTAATATTTTTGTCTCCATGAAATTGTTTTATTTAGTCTGGTTTTCACGTCAAATTTCCTTACGCCTAAGACGTGCAGAAGGTTTAGCAATGTGAAGAGTGCGTCTCAATTCTATGTCCTCAGACGAAAGAGGAAGAAAACCGAGTTCTACACACGGTATCTGTGAACCCAGAACTTGGCTCCCAAATGCGAGTAGAGAATTTCAAGTCCTTTTTTCAGTGCTTCATTCCCTTTGAATCTATGATCCAAATCAAAAAAAGAAAGGAACCCAAAAACAGGAATGGAAATAACGAACGCACAAGACGAAGATGAAACTTTTACTCGAGTAAATAAAATCGATGCAGCGAAAACTGAAATAAAACAAAGAAAATTGACGATACGACAACAAAAAATGCTCAAGAAATTATAAACAAAGAATTTTACCCCAGACCAATGCCCAGTCACACGACGAATGTAACGCATACATGAAAAAAGAAATTAAATTTAAGGCCTTGCTTTGCTCCAATAGATTTTCAATAGCGCGAATGGAAGATGCTCATGCGCATCTATTTAACGTAAAAGCATGTTAAGATTTGACTTAAGCTATAAGACAAATGTACCAAATATTTGAAGGAAAAGCAATGAACGTTCGTACACTGCACCACTCCAGTGCACCCTCAACAGTGTGAGTAACAGATAATCATGCAAACGGCATTTAACCTTCACATTTGTTAAGATTTTGATTCAAACTATTTTTTCATTTTTCTCATACAACATGAATGATTGAAATTAGTTCCCCAGTCTTACTTTTTCGCCGGAGCATGCATGTTTTTCGTCGCCCAAACGATTTAGTTACTTGGTCGGCGAAAAACATGCATGCTGGCGGCGAAAAAGTTAGACTGTGTAAGATGAGCAACGAGCATTTTCGGTCAATGATACGGAAAAAACTAGAATCCAACTACGACAAAATAACAGAATTTCGGCTATTTCACCCTTTGCACTGATGCATGCGACTTAGTATATCGGTAAAAAAGCCGCCAAATTTTACTGGATTCACTTCGTTCAACGCTTCCAGTGTTAATAAATATTCTTAACAAATATTACCGATCCCATGCACGAGGGAAAAGACACTACCAGTTAGCCAATTTAGCAAATCGAAAAGCATTGCTTCTAAATAGAGACAGAAAATGCAAACAATTGCTTGTCCAGCAGTCTCTATGGCTGAAAATTGCAGAGAAATACAAAGAAGCCCCCAAACTTATGATGCTGTTTGTGCTGCGATGCGCAGGAGGCCACTCTCATGACTGGTTCTCAAGAGCAATGGTATCGTTCCACTGTGAAGCTTTTCCTTTTCTGATATAGACTTCACGCTCTTAATATTTTCCACCTTATAAAAAAATGTCTAATGCGATCCCTTTTAGCAGGACTCCAGACGAGAATGGACGCTGGCAGAGACAATGACTGTGACAGAGAGGCAGAAAGGTTGACAGGGACGACGACGCATATGCTGGTAGAGACAACGACGGAGGCAGAAAATTTGACAGGGACGACGGCATGGATACTGGCAGAAACAACGACGGTGACAGAGAGGCAAAAACGTTGACAGGGACGGACATTGATGCTGGCAGGAATAATGGTACGGGAGCTGACAGAGACAACACCAGTTACACCACGGACAACAGCTTCCGAGGAACTAAACACTTAATGGCCATCACGGAAATAACGAAGCAGCTCACAGAGCCACATGAGAAGTGCAACCTACTGTCATTAAAGCTGATATGCTGTATTCTTTTTACCTGTATTCTTTTTATTTGTATTCTTTTTAATTCCACTCCCCCGTCGGAACTGGAAAACTCCCACGAAGTTTGCCGCGGTTCTAATAGAGACTCGTTCTTCGGTCTAATTGGAGCTGGTGACATTGAGGTATTGAGTAGCTTGTATTAAGGTATTTAGTATCTTGTATTAAGTATCTTGTGTTAAGTACTTGTATTAGGTATTATCATCTCGTATTAAGGTATCATGTTTTCCGGTATTGAGTATCTTGTATTTAAGGTATCTTACATTAAGTGTCTTGTACCAAAGAATCTTGTATTAAGTAATTAAGTATTGGAGCTCGTAACATTAAGGTATTGAGTTTAGCTATCTCCTCCCAACGTCAAGCTTCAGGTGCCCGGACGATTTGTCAGAAATAGTGACGTGACCTTCGTGGGGAAGTTAAACGTCAGTACATCACTGTCGTGAAATTACCAGTAGAACTCAGCCTACCTAACTTATTTCATTTTAATAGGATAGCGTAAAAAACGTAAAAAAACGGTTCAAACATCGTAAGGAGTTGTGCCATACAGTGAATGTGTCCATCGTTTACATCACCTCCGGACCACATGAAACAATGCTGACGCCGTCTCCGGACCACGTAAAACAATGCTGACGCCGTCTCTGGCCCATATAAAACAATGCTGACGCCGTCTCTGGACCACGTAAAACAATGCTGACGCCGTCTCCGGACCACATAAAACAATGCTGACGCCGTCTCTGGCCCACATAAAACAATGCTGATGCCGTCTCTGGACCACGTAAAACAATGCTGACATAGTCTCCAAAGCTACTGTCCAGAACACAACGCTACGGTCGCACATCTGACTGTATGAAAAATAACGAAGACCAGCAATCTGGAAAACAACATATTTTGGCTTTTATTGCTTCACTGATCACATCACACGTACAAACTAACCAACTAAGGATAGTACCTTTCCTTTAGAGCAGGAGGCACTATTATTACTTGCAGTAACCTACGTACTACAGTGTACGCTTACAATTCTGTGTTTATAGATTCTTGTCCTCATGTGATTAGCAGACATAACACTCATTATCAGAGCATCGAACGAATGTTGTTCGTAAATCCAAAAAAAATTACCCGATCTAAAATGCCTTACAAATTATTCTCTCTGTTCAGGCTTCACGCAATAATGCCTGTCACATATGGTAGTTAATGGATAGAAGAATTCACAAATGGGATAAACTTCACGAGGTCACAATTGTGAGTGGACGCACTTTTTCACTGTCGTATCTTTAAGTAAATACGGCTGTATAAGTAATTCGACACGTAATAATAAACACCGTAATTATAAACGGGTTGTCAAGGCTCGCGTTATTTCGATATCTCATATCACAACAGCCTCAATACTCGCATCGATTAACGAAAAAGTAGTAAACACGGTGCGCCACTTCTCTATGCACTGCATGTGTCTCAAGACCACTATTGTTTTCTCTCACGTCACGTGGATACGAGTTTCACTATCAAATGTCACGGTGCAAAGCAGCTGCGACACACACCTCTCTTCTCGACTGCTCTCGTTCTAATGATCGTGCAAGGCAGAATTTCACTCGACAGTGAGGGTGCCAGACGCACAATACGCAGCCAACAACTACGTTTTCCAGAGCTCACTTTAGAATTTCAGAAACGTTTTAATGGGAAAAGGTAGAATTTATTAAAATGTTGTTATTTACAAGTCTCTATGTAATAATTTTCACCCCTAGCAACTGTTTCTAGCTGTTTCAATCCCTCAACTCAAGCTGTGGTGAGGTGGCAGCAGAGCATGACGAGACACGTATGCAACCTTGAGCGCTTCTCGGGTGGTTTTGACTGTAGCTCTCGTACATGTTGTGATGATCAAAACAAATATTTTCGAAACAATCCAAGATAAATTTTTTCATTCTTTTTCAAATTTTGGTCAGCAAACTATATTTTCGCTACTGAAGTTTGACCTTTGCCGGAAGTTTCCAGTATTATAAATTCCGGAGGTGCGGAAAATTCTATCGCAATCATCAGCAATATTCGCAAACGTTTCAGAAAAGTAAAACTAAATCGATTAAGCGTTTCAAAACAAGTTCAAATATGAAAATTAACAGCTAAATTTAATTTTGTCGCTTCCAATGATCTTCGTTTATTCAACGTATTATTAAACGAAAACGTATGGTTCTAGACAGAATTTTTAGAGAAGACTTTTTCTCCCTCTTTCTCTACTAAATTAAGTTTTAAAACAAGCATTAAATAACAAGATCTGTCTCGATAGTGAATCATTCGCCATTTGTAAAAAATTGTTTTGTTACTGATAACACTTTACAAACAGGCTGGTAAAATTAAAAAACCAATTACTGTATATTTTCAAACATTTTTTAGACTCTGAATCTGATTTTCAACCAAATAACAATTTCTCCACGTTTTTTCATACAGATATAGTTTTCTGAAAAGCCTGTCCATGTCTTATGCTCTGTTACTCTACTTAAACATGCTGAATTTCTGAATTAACGGGCTCTGCCAGGTACACTTAACGGGCTCTTTCACGTATAAGTAACGGGCTCTGCCACGTGCAAGTAACGGGCTCAGCCGGTACACTGGCTCTACCGTCAGCACACTGAACGTCACGGTAGAAGAAACAAGGTAGCGTCAAACCAGTCTTTTTTTCGTCGACCTTGTGGCAATGCTGACGTCACGGCAACGAACCAATAGCAGCGCCTACATTGCATCTGGCAACAATGCTACTCTCAAATTTGACACCACTATTGGTCTAACATGTCGCAATGGTGATGTCATAAAGTTTGTTTGAAATGATGCCGTTCTATTGGCTAGCCGAACAAGAGGAGGTGTATTTTCCTCCCATTGAAATGACTCGATCTTGTTTCCTCTACCGTGCGGAACGTTTACGGTCTAGAACAGACTGGAGGAAGAGTCTCACCGGAACGCTTAACGCCTTATATTATTTTCGACACTTTCGCGTGCCCTAAAGTGCGACTTGCAGACGTCGCCTGGCTCATTGTAACATCTTGCTTTGAAAATAACTCTACAATTCGTAACGTTCGTAACCGAAATTACGAAACACCTTTTCTAATTTCATTCCTAGGGCAATTAATGTAGAATTCAGCCCTGCTGTGTCAATCGTGTGAAAGGTGATGATTTGATTTAATATTTCATGAGCAATATGTATATAAGATCAAAACGGGATTCTATCCCAGTGAATTTCTTTTTTTAATTATTAAATGAGTGTATGATGATCTTCTAACATCTCTTGGATTAGATAGGCTAGTATTAATGGATCGTTGTTGTGTGACACAATTGTATGTTGGATATCTGATCATAAATATGTGCGATTGCTATCTGATGAAATAATTCCTCGCTACCTTAAATTTCCTTTGCATCATCGCAAAGAATTAACATAATTGAGATATTTTGCCAGATAATGATAACTTTAATGATATTCGCGCAGTGGTTGTTTATGGATTGGCTAGATATTAGTATTTACACATAAAATTACGCGGATTTGGATTCTTTAGGATGGTTCGATGTATTGCAATATGATATAAGCGAATGTCCTTCCGATACCGATACACGACGGTTTTCTAATGTAATTTTAAAATTGCCATTTGATGAAACAATGAAAAGATCGTTAGTTGACGATATAATCAGTGAGGTATTATTTATATCATCTTAGGAATTTAAAAACGAGGAACACTGCTCGTAGGTTAAGCATTATTTAATATTATTCAATCCTAATGAACATTCTACTAAAGAAAAATGATTTCCCTCATTATATCATCTACGAATGGCAGATAGTCAAACAATTGATAGTTCATTGGTCTATAGTACAAATGTACTATAGACCAAAAGCCGCAGCTACTGCAAGATAGCGTTTAGTGTTTTAAATTTTGAATTAATCATTTAATCTATATACTTTTCGAGAGCCGCGCAATGAATACCACTGACATACATTCTAACACGTGAACTGTTAATGATCAACTATAACCATCGTTATATATATAAGACAAAAACAGAAATATCAGGCTCAAAGCCGCGACGTAAGTTTTCCCACAGAAAACGTAGAAAGCGGGAAACCACTGTCAAACAAGGGTTACGTCTACCCTGATTCTTCATGACTTTTTAGCTCAAATACTTGAAAAAAATTCCAATGAAATGGTAGATATAAGTGCGAGAGCAAAATTTCCCCTCAGAAAACGTAGAAAGCGGGAAGCTGATGTCATAAAAGAGTTACGTCTATCTCTGTTGTTGATAATTTTTTTAAATTAAACATTTTTTAAAATGTTTCAATAAATTAGTCGATATATACGAAAGGGCCAAGTGGCTAACAGTTCTCAATAAAGTTCGCTGAGGAAAGAGTGTTACAAGATGACCCGCACGCGTTCGATATATTTGAGAAAGTTCTCCATACAAACTTTAATTGAAAATATTTTTTGAAGCACTCCACCTAATATACGTTTGATACAGTTTAATGTTGCATTATCCATTGAATTGAATAATTTTTATTTTATTGAATAAGTTTAAGCACTGCACCTAAACGTTTGACACAGTTCCTTGTTCAATTAACCATTAAATAATTTTTAACTCTGTCCTGCAAGCAATTCTTTCTACACCTTTCTACGTCTTCAAAAATTGTTCTGTTACCCGCGTTATCCAGCACATCCACTACGTGGAACTGGTTGGATAAGCGTAACAATTTAAATTAAGCTACGAGAACAACTCCACGCTTGTTTACTTAAAATACAAAATGTCATTTAATTAACACAATACGAAACTATTTAATTACGTTCCTTAGTACAAGCACCTTGCAAGTGCCTCTTGGTTTCTGACTGGCAGTTCACAATTACTTGATCACTACTTGTCACTACTTTACTTTACTTGATCATTACTTGATCACGCTAATAAAAGATCATTGATCGATTTCACAAATATAGAGTTGCTTGTGAAGTAGAAAAAAAGAGTGCATGCCACCAACGAAACGTTCCTATTTGAGTGACTGTGGGGTATGTTGAAGTACTTCGTCAATGTATGTACAACTATGCATTGTTTGTATTCATCACTATTGTGTGGCACTCTCTACCACATCCATTATAATCAATCCATTATAATCAATACATTATCATCAATCCATTATCATCAATCCATTTTCATCAATCCATTATCATCAATCCATTATCATCAATCCATTATCATCAATCCATTATAATCAAACGTTTGCAACATCAACACAGACACGTGCCTGATTCTCTCATTGCAAATGCATCCTTTGTTTCAGATGGTTCGTTTCTTTCCATTGAAAAATTTGATGCAGTCAGTTTTGCGAAATATTCTGGATCGACCAGTACCTATTTCGATAAATAGGGAACTACATGTACAAGTGTTTTTCTAAGGCAGTTGATTAGCTCATAAAAATGGTTTTATACCTCACTTTGTGTCACTTTTGCAGTGGAAGTGAGTGGTTGCGAGTCAACTGGTGGCTTGATGGCCTACTGACACATTCAAATATATTCGATCTAAGTAAGATGATGAAGGATTTAACATACACGTAAAATATCAAGGGCGATTTCCTTCCTACTCTCCTCTCACACTACCTCCTACTTCCAACGTAAACAAGTTTGTTCCTGTGAATAAAGGAATGAATATTCTTGGCCTATTTCAGAAGTGGGTTATTTTACGACGAAGAAAAATATTCGAGAAATTTAGAAACCAGAGTTTAAAACTCTTCGATAATTTCTTAAGGAAATGTTTATTTCAATCTAGAAAACTTCGATATCCTTATTTTCTAACTGGAAAGCGCTCCCATCAAAACTGCAGTAAACATTGTAATGCATCTTGTCATACGAAAAAATTGTACCATGTTCTGAAAAATGATTGTTACGCCGCACTCACCGCGATTGTAATAAATTATTGTTTCAAACCGAGGGACAAACAAAGTATTTCATAAATTAAATGATGAATTAACCAAATGTGGGATCCATTACTACGTGCGTGCGTGTGTGCGCTCATAACTAAATTAAGTAGCATGATCTTTCAAACGAGTCATTAACGCAATATTATTTAAATTATAGCAAATTATAATGTTTCAAACGAGTCATTAACGCAATATTATTTAAATTATAGCAAATTATAATGTTTCAAACGAGTCATTAACGCAATATTATTTAAATTAAAGCAAAATCGGCGTCCTGCGCCATCGTTTCTTGGCTGACTGAAGCCCGTAAAGCAGTTCAAACAAAGACTCTGATCCAATCATATTTGCGACTCCATCAATGTAAATTTATTCTGGGAGGTAATGAACTTGCCAGCGTGGAGCCGCTCAGTAAAGTTGCGCACCAGCATGAGGCATATGTGTCAACTTTGACTAAACTTAACTTTTATACTTCAGTACGCACTGTTAACGTATATTTTAATTTTCTGGCATTGTGAACTTCAATGTGATCAAAAAAAAAAACCTACGGATGCATATTTTCAACTTTGACCAAGCCTAACTTTTATAGTTTCGTACGCACTGTTAACGTATATTTGAATTTTTGGTATTGTGAAATAAAAAGTATTTGAAAAAACGTACGGATGCGTATTTTCATTCCTTGTGAGTTAGTGTGTGACTGTTCAACAATGTGGCTGAATACTGTGCGGGGTGAATTAATGTTTTTTGCATCATGTAAATCAAGTTGAAGACATTTAACGCCTTATTTGTTTGCGTTTACTGTGAAAGTTCTTCACTATACGAAATCCCTTCCAGATTTATTTCAATGAGGTCATACATTTTCAACTACATGTGTTTTAAATTCCTCGTTCATGTCGATTGAGGGGTAATTTTATTTTTCAAAATTTCATGCCAAGCTCTTAATAAAAAATAATGTCAAGACATAAACTAGGTGAGTAACAATAGTTAATAAGCTTTTCATTCATTGAGCTCTCGTCGAAGTGCAAAGATTCCATTTCGTTCCCTCACTAGCACCACAAATTGTCCATTGCTGATACACTTGCGGAGAATTACTACGTAAAATGCAAGATGCACGCGCTTGATTCACTCATGCAAGCCTGTACGATTTACTCATCAACGCCTATTAGTAACACAAGCTGCGTGCAGGTAATGCAAAGCTCACAATAATCATATAAGCGGCAGCAAATTTTCACAGCAAAAATAGGCCTCCAAGTTAAGCAGCCTGCAGCTGTACCTGCGTTATGATTTCAACCCATTCCTGGAACGTTTCTTTATCTTCTTTTTGTTTTTAACTTATTTGACGAGTGAATATATGAAAATTTTGCAAAATTGAGCTTTAATGTAGAGAGGTTCATTTTTAAGTTTTGTATTTTGCTCATCTCTTGAATTATAAATTTTTTTGATTTCGAGTATGTTGTTAACGAGAGCTTTTTTTAGGCCACGTTCAAAATTGAAATTTTTAGGACATTTTTGGAATGGAAACACGTTTCCACGTTCTCGTACACGTTCTCACATCTACTGAATTTAAAATCCAGCGCTTTGATCTTCCCAGCATAACATGAATTTGCTGAAATCTCGTTCAGTCTAACTCCGCCCACGAATTTTTTTAATTTCTCTTTCATTTTTTAAATTAATCTACGGATTTAAGCTTCCACAAATCTTTCCGAAATAAATCCCTTAAATGAAACACTGCAATTCATAAATCCCTTAAATGAAACACTGCAATTCATAAATCCCTTATATGAAACACTGCAATTCATAAATCCCTTAAATGAAACACTGCAATTCATAAATCCCTTAAATGAAACACTGCAATTCATAAATCCCTTAAATGAAACACTGCAATTCATAAATCCCTTAAATGAAACACTGCAATTCATAAATCCCTTATATGAAACACTCACAATTCATCAGTTTCAAATACCTCTCTAATTCTGTTACACAATTTTGCGACCTTTGGTCGCTGCTCGATGCACTGACCAGCTTTGTTCCTTCACTTTCATTTTGAACATTAATCATTAATTATAATCATAAATTGTAAGCCTCTGAGTTACGCCTCCATTAAAACGTGAAATATTGAACAAAGAACATGACCACCTACCAGTTCAAGAAGAAGGTTTGCATTTCCACATTATTTCACATTGTTTTTCGCGTCATGTAGCTCATGTTGAAAACATTGAACGCTTTATTTGTTTGCTTTTGCAGCGAAAGTTCGTCACAATTCGAAATCACTTCCAGATTTGTGTTAACAATCGATGCTAAAATTCTTTTAATGTGGAACAAGGCCATGATTAAATTTTTCGCTAATCCTATTCTAATTTATGCGCGTTTTTGTGCAAAATATTTTCCGCAACAACCCACACGTAGCCTTGGAGGCGAAAAATATCTTCAAATGAATTTTTGACCAATGGGGGATATCACATCAGAGTCCGATTACTTTGAAGTACTTTACCAGATGAAAAACAATTGACCGCATTGACGTCCATAAAGAATTTGTTTTCCTGATTTTTCCCTGATGACCCGCAGTATTCGCATTATTTTAATCACCTGCTGAAGCCAGGAATACGTGACTCACCAAAAAAAACATGAGCTGAATGAGCATTTCTCGTGTTGGCTCCAACACACGTGGGCGGCATCCATACGTGAAAACTTAAAGCATTTTACGCATGATTCGATGAGCACGTTGTAAAGAATATACTTATCATCTTCTGAAATCGTCTTTCTCTTGCCTCTATTATGAAAAAGCGCCATCGATGTCTTTAATCACTTCTCTCTCTCGGTTAAAATTAAAGATCTCCTTCCTTTTGGGAGCAATTTCTTTGAGCTTTTGAGGCTCATTCGCACAACGAAGCCAGCTCATTCATAGATTCTGTAATTGGTCCTTCAAAAATTTTTGAAAACATTGACCTATCAACCAAGTTGAATAAGAAAAACACGGCGGAGATTTGATGTCTTGCATCATTCGTGAGAAATGAGATTGACATTACAGGCAGAAGCGAAGATATGACTTCACATAAGACGCTTTCTTTTGGAGCATTCAGAGACTTTCAATAGCATGTTCCGTAGCTCTTCTTTACAAGAAATTAGATAGGTTTAAGTAATTTCTTCTTTAAGGGCTTTGACATTTATAGAGAAAAAATGTCGCCTACTTCTTGATTTACGCTCTTATTATCAGTGTCCCAGCATGCATCAAGCATGTCAAGCGTTGTATTAACCTTCTTTCTAAAGTGCAGTCGCGCAAGTTAATACATTAATGTCCAAACATTCGGTACATCACTTATCTAACTAGACGCGTTTTGGCGACGCATATCAAATATTAATCTCGAGCTTTAGAACCTGAGATAATGATAAGACGCACTGCGTCTGTTATCATTAATGATGATGATAATGATCTACGCATTGCTACGTTTTCCTGCTCCAAGCACATCATCACGCAATGATTCTGCGAAATAAATCTGCTCTCACAGGCTTAAACGATGACTCATTCTGAGTGAAGACGAAAATGTTCTCTGTGTTCAGGAGGACCGATTAGGAAATGCCAAACCTCACACACAGAGGGAAATTTTAAATTACGAGAACGTGCTGTGTGCTCGACGTTATTGCGTGAACGAAAATTCTCTGAACGTATATTTTCATGCTTCCAATTTCATTTTGAACATTATTTCTTGAATTGAAACATGTGTTTATGATGATGCTATTTCCTTTGCACCTTGTTTATTTTCGTCATGAATATTTAGTTCACAGAATTATTTCTTTTGATTAACACCTATGGGGACTCAATGTCACCACGATGATCTCTTATTCTGTTTTTTAGCATTCAATACTTGGCATTCTTGCATCCTAAACTGATTTGCTACATGAAATCAGTGGAATGAAGGCAGCAGCGACTGTAGAAAGTTCTGTCGACAGCCAAATAAAAGCGAGCTGAATCCTGCAGCTGATCAAGTGGTACAAAACTTGCGCAGTTGAGTCCTAGTTTAGTGTTGTTTGCGGAAATATAACTACTTCATAAAAGGCATTATAAACTATTCAACAGGGTTTTCTTCTGGTCAGTATGCTGAATTAAGTGTATTTACGTCCATTTTTTGTACATGTACCGTAGGATGGGATGAGTAATTTTCAATGTTCAATGCCACTGAATTTTCAGTGTTCAATTTCAAAAATTGACATCGTGATTGTTTCCAGCGGAGAATTAATTTCCATTTTCACACAAAGTCATCCATATTTTTTCACTTGTACGAGAGGGTTGTCAAGTTAAAAGGCTATTTTCTTTTTCACTTAGAAGCTTTATGAAAATAGAGTTACAATAATCAATGACGTAGAATCTCTACCTTACGTTCCATAAATGTTTTGCAATAAACAAAAAACATTTTGACTTGGAGCACCAACAGACTCTCAGCATAAATAAAGCTTACTCCGATGCCGTACAGTAACGGGGCAGTGAAATTTTGGTAGAAAATATTTTTACACGTTTCCTGCGACACTAGTACTATCTGATCACGCGTAATACATAATTCTACGCTCCCTCGAACACTCCAAGGGTGACTCCTAACTCTTGTACAAGGTTATCGCAATATAATAAAAAATTTCAGAGATTTCAACGAATTCCACAACATTAAACATGCTTACACGTTATTAAAGAACTGATTCGCTATCATAAGTTCCGGATTAGATCTTTAAAATCGACCATCACGCGTATTTGTGACAGACGAGGCACGTGTGAGCAATTTACAAGAACAAACAATGTGAGATTTTGCTTGAGGAATTTAGAAAATTACGACTATAATATGGAAATACAAACAAAATCTCGTCCTCCTGACATGTTGGTTCTATCTTTAAAAATGATGTTGAAAGTCGCTCAGTAAACGGAAGTTCGGAGAGTTAAAGAACTTAAAATATGTAAAGAACTTAAAATATGCCCGTAATCACTCGGGCAACGTAGAGTGTTACATAGAGTGTTCTCATAGATTGATGACAATATAACCGCATCACAGACTCTCTTTTTTCTTGATTTTGACTTCATTTTTATCCGACGAAATCCAATTTTTTAATGAATTTTTTATTACTGAAAAAATTTAGTCAGCCAATGATGAAAATCCTTTAAAATTTTTGAAAACATCGCACAAAATTTCATCAACCTTCTTGCACAATCCCTCAATAATGACGGAGTTACTAATGCATACAAATGTTTTGTCCAGTGAACACGTAAAGGTGAATCAAGATAGTTTCCAGACACCAAACTAATAAATCAGTATTGACATGGTTATAATCAAAGAGTAGTTTCGCATAAAGCATGAGAGCATCTAAGGCATGTCAAATTTACATGAATTTTGAAACAAAACTAATTTTAACGCAGAATCATGTAGTGTATAAAAATATCATTTTACATGTTCTCCATTACACCGATGAAGGAGTTACAAACTTACCTTCACAATCGCTTCCAGAAAAAAATACTTATATATAATTTAACAATCATATTTCAATCAATCAATGTACTTCTTCGAGGTGGTTGAGTTGACAAAAAAGTTCATTTGTCGATTTAGCAATGCTCCGAGTGGTTTTCTATTCAAAACCCTCGATTTTACGCTGCTTGTACAAAAATATCATTTGAGCACTGAGTTTTTAGCAATCCATCTGGAATTTCA
This sequence comes from Platorchestia sp. MABIK, assembly GCA_014220935.1. Classification (NCBI taxonomy): domain Eukaryota; kingdom Metazoa; phylum Arthropoda; class Malacostraca; order Amphipoda; family Talitridae; genus Platorchestia; species Platorchestia sp. MABIK. The sequence goes on from JACJUY010001104.1 coordinate 194,640, forward strand.
GATGTTGAGTGGTGGAATTTTCTTAAAAAACTCACATGTTCAAATTTTGGCCAGAAATACAGCACGAGCGTAGACGATGCAACAAAAGAAATGTAAAAGAAGATGCTTTAGTCCAGAGCCGTAGTTCTTAATTAATTAACGTCGTTGGAGGTACTGAACCACACAAGTTCCACACATGCATTCATCAAACCCTTCGTAGCTGGAAAAATAAAACGTAGTTTTCGTTCTTCAAATCAAAAACATGTGTATATAACTATTTTCTGTATTAGTGCACAAGCTATACCATGCCGAACGGAAGGATTTGACTTACCGAACCCCGAGGTTCGATCGAACCCAGGTTAAGAACAACTTAAGAGCAATAGGTGCTTTAATGACAGCCTTGATTGTTTCTTTTACAATTTGTCACCGTGCAAACTTAGTGCTGGTCACTGAGCTCTCAAGACTCAAGTGATAACGGACGTTCTAATGCATGCAACTGATAACGGTTTCTGCGCAAATAACGTACGTTTTGACGGTAGAATATCTTCTTATCAAGGTAAGGCCGTGTTTTTTGCTCAATAATTAATTAAAAGGAATTTTTAATGCCTTGAGTTACAACTACGCAGTAGGTTGCTTGCTTACAGATCACTTTCGAGTCTCTTGATTAATTTTATCAAGTTTTGGGGCTTAGAACTCGGCTTACTAGAGTCGGTTGGGCTTTTATCGTAAGTAGATATAGTTTGTGATTAAAATTTTTACGTGAGGCGTCACCAGATTTTAGTCCCTCGTATAGAATACAATGCAGAAGACTTACGAATCTCCTGTTATATGACAAAGTAAATGAATTTGATTAATTTAAGGTCATAAAGATATCGTTGATGCAATATCTTTTAACAGATGTTTGGATGCAGAAAGAAACGTTTTCAAATAACTTTGACAGTCATGTGGCGCTAACGTCAAAAACACCTATTCTTAAGAAACCAGCTTATATCTCGACCACAACAAATATGTCACTATTCCAACAAATATGTCACTCCTCCAGACTCCGCAAATATCACGATGATATTGTCACTGTCCAGATAAAGATTTTTTTCGTAAATAATCTAATAACTAAAAATAGAAGCAGGGACGGCCCGGTTAGGGGGATCTGTCGGAGGTTCTTGGTTGTCGTCGTGGCTCTCACCAGCGAAGACCTCGAGGCACGCCATCAGTGAGAATCCTAGAATGAGAGCTAACAACCGCCAAATCTTGCCCTTCGATTTAGACCTCTCTCTCTCCAGAATCTCACAGAATATCACGTACATGATTGTGCCTCCCGACATGCCCTGTAAGATAAGTATAGTAATGGCACCACCCGCTGTGTCCGAGTCTGAATAGTTATAAACTAAAGTTCCAATGCCACCGCCTATCGGTGACGCTAGGGAGAATAAACACATGTAAATAACGTAATGGAACACTTTCATTTCTTTCTCCAGCAATTCCATGCCGAGACTAAAAGCTATGGCGACCTTGTGCGCCGTAAGTGCTCCGAACATAATCCACACGTCCTCCGGCTCTCCTTCAAGTCCAAGAGCAAACCCTTCCAAGCAGCCATGGACCGAGAGGGCCAAAATGACAAATATTGACCGCAAGAGCTTGAGAGCGTTGTCTTTCTTGATTTTCTGCTCCACTGTTTCGTCTGCCATGAAGTCCGCAGCAACAGCGCATGTACTAGATCGAGGTCTGGGCGCTTGATTCGGGGAGTCGGGACATGCGTTGGAATGGTCAGGGACGATCATTACACATTCTCCTGCGCCTTTTTCTGATAAACTGTAGGTGTGATGCCCGCCACTGCAAGCGTCCGTTTGCTGCAACTCGTGGTGGTTTGCATGGGCAATTTTTTTGGATCTCTCCTGTTCGGAGTGTTCGTGAGTTGTGACTACTGATCCCCGCGACGGTGGTTCACCGTACAGGTGGTGAGAGTGGTGGTGCCCCGTTGTATTTGAATGTTTGTGAACGTATGCATGAACAGCTTCTTCTAAAATGTACATAAAGAAAAAGCCGCTGCAAAAAACAAGTTCTCCCAAAGCGAAGTCGGTGTCGGCGATAAAGTCTTTGCTTTGAGCATCTTCCAAGTTTTCAAGAGTCTCCGGTAGAATGTGTAGAAACGTCGTTCCCAGAAGAACACCTGCTCCGAAGCACAAGAAAGCACTTAGAATGACCTGAGACCTGTCCAAGGATCCTGGAATACTGAGGAGCCACTGGCGAACTTTTATCGGCAACAGCCCTACCGTGAAGCTGATCAGGAACATTATTCCGAGGGCGAGGAGTTTTGTCCCCGTCAAATCCATGGTGAACAATTGTTGACTATTGTTTGTGGCGTTATTCAGAAACTCAGCTCGAACTGATGATGAAGACCGGTCAACCTGTTAGGGAAATTAGAAATGTTCTTTCATTAACAATGTCACAGCAGAAAAAGACAGAGTCACAGATTTTAAAACCACATTATGAATACCTTGATTAGCTCATTCAGATTGAAGACTTACTGTAATTCTAAACATCACAAAATATTCCACTTTTATTATATATGCGTTTCTTACGAATAATCCATGAGAAGCTCCTGGATTATATAATTAATCGTAACATTACCTCTATAAAGAAGTGACACTCAATCTTCAAGACTTTGCAATATTTAGAGCAGTTTTGGTGGAGGCTTTTTCTTGTTCGATGTACTGTGCTTGTAACAGAAACAGACACAATTCAAGTCATGATCCATCCTTTCAACCTGCTCTATGCATAAAATTCTGACGCCAGCACAGTCACTGTTGTTGTTCGCGCTCTGGACTGTACGATGGAGGAGTATTTTCTTTCTGATTGCTCCTTCCTTCGAACGTGCAAATCATCCATCACTCATTGCCAAATCTTGATAAACTATCAGCTGATGCCATTACTCAACAGCATTACAATTTGTTTATTTTTTAGTCAATTGGAAGGTATGATAAACGATTTTTAGTCAATTGGAAGGTATGATGAACGAATTTTTAGTCAATTGGAAGGTATGAAGCGTCGAACGTGAGTTTTTAAGTGCAACTGCAGAAAAATGAAATATCAAAATTGTATTAAACAAATACATCAGCGCTGTTATTAAGAATGGTTTTATGAGAGTAAATGAAGACGCGATGATCTAATATTTTTATGAACGCCTTTCATCTTTGCGACAGGCGCATTAATGATGAAAGTTACCACTTGTGCAATTTGTTTTTCTGTTTTGTAATTAATAGATTTTACTACAATATCTGATGATCCATTGATGAAATACCAAAAATCACCCATCTTTGACTGTTAAGTTTGGGGCTACAAAGATTGAGTTCATATTGCTTGCAGTAGTGATGATTTATTGGGTTAGGTCTAAATTCTTGACAAATTTTTAATACAAAGTTAAGCATCTTAAAAATCGCTTTCGTATTCAGGTAAGGGTTCATAAATATTGAGAGTGTCTCACGTTGTATGTTTTTAGCGTATTAACGATTTTTTCTGAATTTAACAAATTGAGTGACTGGAAAGTTAAATAATTTTTGTGCTTTATCACAAATGTATAAACAAAATCAGAGATATTTTACGTTACTGCAGGTGACAAAATCTGCAGTTCCACATACTCTGCGTCGGTCAATGCATGAGAAGATTCCTAAAATTGTGCTCAAAGTGGTTGCCCTCAACCTTCTTGCACTCCAATATTTTCCAAGACGCAGTTCTAGAGCCAAATGAAGCTCAAAGCTATCAAAAGTTCTTTGCAGACAGACATATCAGACCCTGAAGAAACAGGCTTCTGATATCAAACGCTAGATCGGTCTTTGAGTGGGTTGCCTTTCCCAATAAATGAAACGTAATCTTGTTTTTGTTCAGCAATATGGTGGAGGAAACACAAGTACGTACATCGAACTAATTATGAACAGTGTGCCTGAGGAATCTAAAAATAATTGACCTCAAGCTGATCTCGTTTTAATAAATAGCTCACTCTTTTAAAGGTCAAACAGAAAAAGTTGCAGCTTGAGGCCATTTCAATAGAGTTTGATGCAAGGAAATGTGGCCCTTCTCATCGCCTGATCTTGACCTAACGGATGCTTCAGATTGACACACACACGCGCATGCGTATTCATGTGTTTACATATATACAAATGTAAAAAATATGATCAAAATATAAATAAAAACACCAAGGTTGCTACTCTCAAAGTCAACATTCTAAAATTATTTATTGCTGATAAAAGGTAAACGTTTCGAGCACCAGGCTCATCATCAGTACAAATTTGTCTGTAAAGGACAAAACGGAGATGAATAGATAAAAATATACGGTAAATAAACACAGAATTAAAAA
>JACJUY010001104.1:199414-253922 GCA_014220935.1 Platorchestia sp. MABIK
TAGTATTTTTTTAATTCTGTGTTTATTTCCCGTATATTTTTATCTATTCATCTCCGTTTTGTCCTTTACAGACAAATTTGTACTGATGATGAGCCTGGTGCTCGAAACGTTTACCTTTTATCAGCAATAAATCATTTTAGCAATGTTGACTTTGGGAGTAGCAACCTTGGTGTTTTTTTTTACGATTCGTCTGCGTAAGAATGCAGTTAATGATGTTCTTCAATGATCAAAATATATGTAATTTGAGACATGCACTGGAGAATCTTCAAAAACACCGAGAGCACAACGCATCTGAGGTAGCTTATGCTGGCACAGGGAAAACGCAGCAAAATTGGCATGCAGCAATCAGTTACGATGTCACAGCGGTTCCAGTTTGTGTCACCAACTTCTGAGCGACAAGTTTTACGCTCTATTTCTTTACACGCTTAAAACAAAATGAGCGGCTCTAATTCGCATGGTCAGAATTAAGGAACTACGCATGCAATGTTCTTTCCATGAAAAGCATGGTCGTTTCATTTGTAATCATACTACGTTAGCTCACGGCCAGTCATTTCAAAACGTCGTTGTCGTCAAATTAGTGATGTGTAAGATTGACTTTTTTACTGAGGCCCTGTACCATTTTTGTTTTTCGCCGTCTCACTGAGGTAACGAACGTCAAGTTAAACTCACCAGAAGTCAGCAGAAATCCTGCACTTCAGTCGGATTGAACTCCACTCACTCCTGACACTGAGGAACTGAACATCGGCCAGCCATACTACTACGTACTTGAATATCTGCTGATTGGACGTGGGATGACTTATCATCATAATCTTATCTACCGTGAAATCAACTTGCTAACTATTCCTTGACTCTTCATCCGAATGTGTGATGTCTCTGTCGCATCCGCTCTTAAAACTGTGCCGTGATTGGTTGCCAAGCTGACTATTTCAATGAACTCTGCTGTTGATTGGCGTTTCAAGGCGACATCTAATCGGCACAGCCACGTGTCATGCACGGCGAACTCGGCAGCTCTTGCGGTAGCTGGGGAGTCAAGTCTAGCTATCAGACGCATATTAATAAATCGCTCGCTTGCACTGTCTCCGTTCTCAGAAAGCAAGGCTGGAAATATAAAATAAAAAACGCATATTTCCAAAAAAGTTGTTGCAAAATCGCTAAGCTGTAGATTTTAAAAAAGTATTAATTAAGTAACCCATATGTTTAATTAGTGGAAATACGTCAAGGAGTAGTCTGATATTTGTCAATCTGGTAGGATCAGTGAAAAGCACTTTAGTAAAAATGCATGCGTTGAATCAACTTAAAGCACTTTAGTGAAAATGTATTCTCATAGCTTGTTATAAGCTGGAAAAAAGACATGAAAAGACCCAAAGCACTCTACTGATGGACGAAACAGAGTTTATGAGACGCTTATACAGAAACGCTTTGAAGGACTTAGCCTTCACTTTGATGTACGAACCTGCAAAATTGCGTAAAAATTATCTATATTGTTAAGAGTGGGATGAATGAAAGTAAAGAACGATGTCTATGAAAGAAAGGGCTTTCCGTAAAGTTTGATCATAGGAATGTGGTTTTCACAAATCGGAGTGAACATGCTTATATTATCCCTAGTTTTAAAATATCGGATTCAAATACAGCCATTGTAATTTATTGTCAAACAATGGAAACGATTTTGGCTTCCATAATTTACAAAAAGCATCTACAATACGCACGTCTAAATTACATGAACAGACATTTGAGGAGAGCAAAATTTCAAAGCTTGCACATCTTACAATGTATGAGAACGGACAAGGCAACCGATTTATAAATCCCAAGCCGTATAATACTTTCATTTCATTCATTTTTTATGTTTGTTGATGAACTCAAAAGTACATGACGCGGACAATAATGAATATCTTTTTGAAGCATTCAGTAAATATAGTAATTTTATATACTGCAATTCCGGTTTTAATTTGGAATATTAATTTAATAGTCGTTGGCTACCGAGCGTTTGATGAAAGATATTGTTAGCATTTCCAGTTATCTTGCAAAGAAATAGAAAACTCCATTCAACTTTGTGAAATTGACGACATCATACTCTCGTAATTGAGAAAACAGGCCCTACATTGAAAAGTGCAAAAAAATAGCTAGATTATTCTAATTTCCAAATGGAAATATCCGAAAAATAGAATTACAGTCAGATAACGCCCTGGGAAACTCTCAAAATAGTACACAAAAATTTACACAATTACTACTGTCGAGAATTTCAGCAAAAAGAAGGGAGGAATGGATTTCCCATATCATTTTGAATACAAAAATGGCCACAGGTCTCTTGTACAATTTTGAGTGTCGCACAGACTTATCATTGTGTCCTTACATTTCATTGAATTTATTATTTAATACTTTATACTTCAAAGCTTGGGTTTAATACTATTTTTTCTTTCAGATTCTCTAAGTTTTCAACAATGAATGCAAGAAAGTGTAAAAGTTTTTTCAAACAGATACTACTAAATATGCGGGGAATAAACATTTGCCAAAGAAAAGACCAGCATTACACGCCAAATCAAGAAATTGCACACGACGCACTTCGATTGTGACATGGGAGACCAGGACAAGTCATGGGCTCCTCAGGTGTGTTGCCGTACATGTGCGAGGACATTAAGAGCCTAGTGTGCAGTAAAAAATATTCACATGAAATTTGGTGTGCTTTTGATTTGGCGTGAACAGAAAGATCACTCTAATGACTGCTATTTTTGTGAGCAGGACTTTACAGGTGCACAGCAGCAAAGAAAAAGAAACAAATTGTTTACCTAAGTGCGCCCAATAGAGCACTCAAAAGACTTACCATGCAGAATCTTATCAATGCAGATGAACATTCCAATGGTGAATGTGTGGAGCCCAATAATCCCGAAAGCAAGAGTAAACTAATATCATTTTCTCAAGAGGCTCTAAATGACTTGTGCATGGACAAGTCTAATGCAACTAACGATGAAAGTGAGCTTCTGGCCTCAAAGCTTCAAGAACGTAATCTTCTTGAGTTTTGGCATCAAGGCTTGAAGAACATAATTTCAGAAAACGAGTAAATAGATAAAGTACCAAACTCCCTCCATTGTTCACCATGAAGGATGACCTATGCTTTCGTAATGACATCACCGAACTTTTTAAGCAACTGGAAATGCCTTACGATGACACCAACTGGCAACTTTTCATAGATGCATCAAAGGACAGCATCAAAGCTGTTCTGCTACACAATGGCAACAATCTGCCATCTGTTCCCATAGCTTATAGTGCAACAATGGAAGAATCATTTGAAAATATGAAAGCAATTCTACCAAGCACACACTATGATGACCATAACTGGCATTTGTATTTGTGCAGATTTCAAGGTTGTGGCCATGTTTACTGGCCTTCAGCTTGGTTATACTGAATTTTGCCGCTTCCTGTGCTTATGGAACTCCAGAGCAAGAACTGAAAATCATGTACGCAAAATTATTTTTAAACAAATTTGTTCCCTAAACACTCAAAATAGGATGTTTCTCAGGCTCCTAAACACCTTATCTGGAAAATGATCTTTAAGAGGTAAGTTAATTTCGGCATCAAATATTCAATTTGTGTAAAGAAAATTGAGACCAGCTACCATTCGAGTCGCACCTCCAACTGTCTCTTAAATTTGGCACAATGTCCTTAGGAGGATATTGGAAAACTATAAAAGCCGCCACTCACTAGCCCTGTAAATGTTGGATGCAAAAGAATGTCATAAAGGCTTCGGGAGACTCGTTCTGAAGCTTGCCGGATGCATCAGTCCTCACTTTCGAATACATGTTTCGTATCAGCCTCACGATCAAGTTCTGTAATGCTCAAATGCTGGGAAAATGTTTCTTCGACATGCAAAAAATTTTCAATATAATCGAGGAAAAAACATCCCAGATAACGGATATGAATGATGATCGCACACCTATTCTTTTGGCAATAGTTGTGTCCAAAAGAACGGGAAAATATCTCATGGCTCGGCAAAGGAGTGTCCAAAAGGTTGTTTCGGAAATATCTTCCGTACGCTTTGTCCTGGCCACAAGGCCACCTTTGGGTCATCAGACTGTTTTTCTCGCTAAAATCCCTACCTTTTTATCTCGAAAAATCCAAATGCTGAGTCTTCCTTATGAAGAAATTTTATTTCCACGTGTAATCTATCAAACTGAGTGGAAATTGATTTCTATTTGCTAATTTCTACAATTTTTGAGATAAATAAGCCTATCCAACTACCGTGAGACACTCTCCGAAAACAAATCTGAAATTGTGAAATTATAAATATTGTGAAAAAAGTCAGCTGAAATCTAAACGAAGTGGTACGATATGTTTTAGCGACCCATATATTCCTATGCATGAAGTCAGAATATTCGAAAATTTAAAAAGGCCATCTTACTTGTCACAAAGAAAATCGATAAATAAATGTTACAGCGATCACAATAAATATTTGAATAGTATATTTTACGATGTACTTTACTGACTCGGAGAAGTAAAGGATCGATTGTCTTCAAACGTAAAGAATTAATTTCGAAATTCAAGTTATTTCAATTAGAGACAATAACTGAAAACCTAAACATAAATCATCAACAATTCTGTAGAGTGAGCAGAATAAAATTCTTGAGTGCACTGAGTAGTTCTTCAAAACCTTCAAATGACTCGAACAGAACAAAATAATTGATGCTCGCTTTTATTTATGGATATGATAGCTTCAACCATGCAAGATTCCTGTAATAAATAAATGCAAAATGCTTTGCCTTTACTAACGCTATATATTTCTTTAGACCTAGAAACGTGATGGGAAAACCATGTGCACTTTGATCCTAAATTTGAAATTAAAAAAGGATTGGCAGGTAGTAACGCAACTTTTTCTGTATTCGTTCCGTGAACTATTTCTTGAGATAAAATACGCGTAACAAGAAGCTGGCTTAGTAAATTTTTTAATGTTTGAAAATTTCGAAGTACAATTTAGCATTAATTTAAACTATTGTAGGAAGGGCAGTTTGTGAAGCATGTGTCTCATAGTGTCGGCACCAAATAATCTTTTTTAATAACTCTTTATGTTTGCCGTAAGACAGGTAATGAATTTTCCCAGCAATGAAGAGACCATTGTGCTGATTACAGATTTCTCTTTATCAAAATATCTTACGTCTGATTGTGAATGCTTCTTTTTTAATAAAGATTTCTGTTTGTCATAAGACAGGCAATGAATTTTCCCATCAATGGCGAGACCTTTGTGCTGATTACAGATTTCTCGAATCAGAATATCTAACGTCTGACTGTGAATGCTTTTTAGCAAAGATTTCTCTTTGTAATGAGATGGCAATGGATTTTCCCAGCAATGGAGACACCTTTGTGCTGATTGCTGATTTCCTAAATCAAAATATCTTACGTCTGACAGCGAATCAAAGTCTTTTCTCTTGTACCTTTACTCTGTTGCCTGCGCGTGATTAGATTAGCAGCTGATGACATGAAAACTTGGGTAGCAACCTGAATACAGGTCGCGTTTCGTTCTTTTTGCGATGTTTTATTTTATTTTGCAGAGAACTGCAATGTTATCAGGGAAGGAAATGACACTCGTTGCTCTGACAACCGCATTTTCTCTGAGTGCCTAGCAGTGCTACTCGTACAACTAATGATATTGTTGTGAATTATCGTATGACACTTCATCGTCATAGAGATATTTTTAAGAGTTTTAAAATTATTGGAGACTCTCGTCTGTCATCAACTAAACGAGTCTAGCCAATTCTAACACTTTCTTTTCAATAGGCTGATGAAATTCTGGTAGCTAAACTTACCGTTTCCCGTGAGTGTCTCTTGAACTCCGCTAACTCGATAACTTCGTTGCAAGGTCGCAGTTTCCAAACTTATTTAATTAACTTTTGCGTTTTTTAGTAGAATACGTACCGTGTGAAACTGTGATCATTTTCTCATTTATTTTTCATTCTGTGGATATCTTCTTCATGTTGTATTTACCAGCAGTCATAGAAAAAATTCATGTTCATAACTGAGTTTTCCACAATTGGAGGGCAAATATGCAGAGTATCCTTCCTCAAAAAACACAGAATTTTAGGACACTCAAGTTAGAGGCATAGCGTTATTCCAGGGTTGCCAAACTGGCTTTTCCTAGCCAAGTTACCAGCTAGGAACTGAACTAGGAAGTAGGCCACTCTGTTTGAAAGACATTAACGCCACTATGAGGTAAAATTATCACTTAATCCACTCTGACGGTTTTGACCTCTGATTTGTGGGTTAGGACTATGCATATTTGCCCTCCAATTGTCCCTTGCACAATTGCCCCAAAACCACTGCCTTTGGACAACTGTCTCTTAGGACAATTACTCTCTGACAATTTCCTGGGTATTTTTTTTAAACTATTCCTTTTCAAGCCCACGGTACAACTTTCCAACCTTAGTGGAATGGCTTATACGTGTCCAGTTTTCTTATTGTAAATGGGAGTGAAGAAAAATTTAACTCTCCTGCAGAAAATGACTGATCATGGTAGTTATTCCTCATTCCCATTGTTGTATAATTTTGCCTTGCAACCTATAAGTACTTCATTGTACTTGATTGCGTTATTTATGCATCATCGTCTTCGCCATTTTAAATGGTATTTTAACATTTAAATCTATTTTCGAATAAACGAACAATAAGTACGATACGACAAATAGTTTTCATTTTTCTCCCGTATTTATCATCATAACGATTTTCAAAATCAAATACCTCTTTTAACATTGATGGCATGTGCTGTTAATATGCAAAAATTTTATGTAAATGTTCAAAGCCCAAGAATCACGTCAATATTTTCGTGCTTACATTGGAATAAAGTACTGACACCAAAAAGATACACACCAGATATATAAATAAGATCATATAGATTCACCGGACAAATAATAAATGTATCATTCGAATATAGACAGGGGCGATCGGGGACAATTTCTTGAGAGCAATTGTTCTGCAGGAGGCATTGTACACCGGACAATTGTTCTACGGGGTCAAATTTTCAGGAGACAATTGTTTATGAGGCGGTTGTCCGAAGGTAATTGTTCACGGGCAGTTGTCCGGGGCCAGTTTTCAGCGAACATTTGTATGGGGCCAATTGTCCGAGGGCAGTTGTCCGGAGGTAGTTGGGGGATTGTGTACCTTCAGCACAGGATCAATGTCTACTTGTCTAGATATTTTTATTTTTTGTTTTTTTTTTGTGATGATATTACAGATTACAATTACAGACGAGAACCCTTGATGTGAATTGAAGGTTTTGCTTCATTGTAATCTAATTAAATATTAGCTTTGACGTTCTTCAAAACCAAATACATCCATTTGTTGCTCATATGTCGTTTTCAACTGTTACATACGTTTCTGGAATAACGAATGTGCATCAGTTTCAGTCATTTTTTTAAGGTCCCATGAATTATGTACATTGCTCTCACCCATAATCCTGAGATAGATTTCAGTGAAATAGCGCGTCGTGAAACTTTTTTAAATTCTTTCTTAATTCGCGTTTTGCAAAATTTCTGTTTTCGCGCAATTGATAAGAATTTTGCTGGAGACAGATCCTAAAAGTCAAGTGGCTCTCACGTGACCGAGCTCTTTTTAATACCTTATCAAAATCCCAATTCTAACCAGCGTCCTTTTATTCCCTGTTCTGACGAAAGTCAAATGTTTCGAATTTACCGTCTCATCGTTTACGAACAATCCAGCTCACAACTATCTTAAGACTTGAAACATTTGCGTGAATGTTGGTTATAACAACTTTCTTTACTCAGCGTTAAACATATTTAAAATGAATGAGCGCCTAATGAAGCACTGAGACAATGGTGGTGCAATCAGTTCACAAAATACAAAGATGAATTATTCAAGGCTTTGTGCCTTGTACCGAAGAATGTGATATCTAAGCCACTTAAAACCACCGATAAGATTACTCAGTATCGATAAATGACTACCTTCAAGCATTTCTTCATGCTATCGTTTTGAATAAATCCTAGTGGTAAAACTGCGCGCTACATTTTTAAAAACGTAAATTATCGAACTTTTTCTGACGGATTAGTCGCTTAGGATAAATTGGTAGCTCCATGATTGGTTATTGTGTCCTATAATAACACCCAAGAAAACATGGACAAGATAATTTTAAGAGAGAGTACCACGAATTATACGCCACTTAGCTTTCTCCTCTTTCTCCTCTTCATACTTCATGTATACCCAGTCTAACTTTTTCGCCACCTGCATAAATGTTTTTCGCCGCCTAAGCGATTTAATCGCTTAAATCGCTTACGCGGCGAAAAACATGCATGAAGGCGGCGAAAAAGTTAGACTGAGTCTCAGGGCGCTGTTCTGCCATGCATTGAATACAATTGAGATGTTTTTAACGAGGAAAAGTGCTAGAAGCATCATGCTAAAGCACCCTCCGTCGTTTCAAGCAGCTCCAAAAATTTCCCGATGATGAAGCAACGTTAAAAACATAAGAAAAGCCCCACAATTTTGTCGTGCGAAGTGCAAAATTTTTCTGGAATAATTTCTAGTCACAATAATGCATTCCTGCTCGTTAACGTCAAACACAAGGGAGTTCTTCAAGGCTTCTTTTGCGTCCATTTTTGTGCATTTAAATCCGCGTTCGAGCAGAGGAGCGATTGGAACAAGAGGCTTTGTTCACAGTGCATCACTGCAGTGAGGAAATGAATGAGTTGTTGCTTGCTTGGCTGAAGACTTAACGGGCATATCTATATGTGTAAAGGAGCCATTTTACTCTACACTCTGTAAGCGCAAACGAATTTTTAAACAGCGAAAGGCAAGTTAACATTGCATTCATGGGTAACAAGAATCAATACGCTGTAGCTGAATATCAGTTGAAAAAGACATTAGAAAAGTTTCACGAACTACTGAGTTTCTTTAATCGATAACTGTCCCATTCAAACGTTCTCCGTGCCTGATCATTGGAAAAAAAACATCGTTGTAACGTTTCGTCATAATCATCAACAGTCAGCGGCACTAATCGCTCTGTCTAGCGCCACGAAACCGTCAGATTTCAGCCTTAGTTTGGGACCAGTTTGGTCCAACTAAGACTGAAATCTGATTGTTTCGTGGCCCTGGACAGGCCGACTAGTGCCGCTGAGTGTAGATGATTATGATGTAACGTTACCATTTGGTCTCCGTGTGACGGCGGCCTAAGTTACCAGGAGAACCTACGACAAAGATACGAGTCGCCTCCGATGTATACTCAGTTGCCAATAAAAAACTTACACCCATAACCAACCATCATGTAACAGGGCCGTGTATCTGCACTACGTAGCAACTTTGACAAAAAAATTAATTTTCGATGACCGTCGTAAATTCATTTTCAGGATTCCTTCCCATAGCGAGATATGTTTAATTTTTTATAAATTACTTAAGAATAAATATTCCCTGAGCTTATTTGTGGATAATAACATTTCCCACTGCCTGCAGCCAAAAAATATCGGTTCTAAGTTCAGAATAGATTAGTAAATAGTTCCCAAAGTTGTAATTAAATTGTTTAACTGGACTAAAGTTAATTCTATTGGCTTTGTCTCGAAAAACTATTTTGATCGAAACTGAAAGAAAGTTAAAAAAATTTGAAGCCTAGGTAGAATCGGAAGACGTTTAAGAAAGTTAGCTTCCTTCATTAATTTTCTTTTAAAGGGTGTCAAAAAATTCAAAAAAATATGTCATTAAATTTAATAGTATGAGGTATCATATTGCAGTTTATCGTAGTTACCTTTACGCATTCATAGGAGTTTTGCATAACTAACTTAGGCTTAGCAGCTTCAAAGGTTCTTGGTACAAAAATATGCAGAGACTCTTCACGAGTGACCTCCATATAACACCCTCACGCATTCATCTGACATTCACGCTAATTCAATAACTTTCAACAAAGTTGAAAACAACAATGATGTAATTCACCACTTTTTTAAAAACGAAAGTCAACCAAGTTTAGCAAAAGAATAAAAAGTTATTTAACTCTTTGTTGAAGTTTGAGGGCATGAAATGGCCTCGCTGTGAAGAAAAAAAGCTGTAAAATTGTGACCACACAGACTGACAATCTTGGGGCTGTGTGCTCATTTCCTTCATTTCGGTGGAGAATGGAAAGGTGTCATGGTCTGGACGGAATGGTGGCCACAGTCCAACAGACCCCAGGATTCAGGCTGCTTTATGATAGCAGCGATCCTGATCAGTGAAGTGTAGGTGCCCGTGATGAAACCAAGCACCCCGAACGTCATAATCAGCACGGTCTGTTAACACAGTTGAAAAATTAACCATGGATTCATGGTTGAAAATATAATTTTTGAGCGTATCTAAAACTTGGCACTAGCAGATGTTAAAAAAAACTGTTCATAAATCAAAACAGTACAACGAGTGTTTGAAGAGAATATTCATTTTTTTTTTTGCTCGCGAAAAGCTTCACTGAAAGTAATGAACCTCGTAAGTTATTGTTGCTTTTACTACATCAATGACCAGTAGTTTCTCCTAGTCTATCCCGCTGCTGAGAACCCAGAAAGAGAGGACTGTTTAAGTTCAAGCCTGACCAGTGATGCATCCTACCCACTTTACCTCGTCAATAATTTTTTGAAAGCTTTCAAAGCTTTCAGAAGGATCGAAAGTAACCAAAAGATCAAAGGAGCGAAAGTAACCATCACTTGGAAAATGAAAGCCAACACTCAGTGAGGTATAAGCAATTAGAAACGTCGTATCAAAGAGAAATTTATCGACTAAACGGAGAACACGATCGTGTAGAGAGATCCTCTGCCTATTCTCAGCACGTGTTTGGGTTAGAATAAGTACAAATCTCAGAACTTTGTCTTATCATCTCTCTACTGCTCTATTCAACTTCACTCTGCCATTTTTCCTCCTTGATTTCTATCATGTCGCTTTTAAAAACAGATATGAAACACTCTTTGAGTTAAAAATTTTCTTAGATTCCAATGAAATAGTTGACAAGTCCTATAAAATAGTCTATTGGCTTAAGCGCTGTAATGCAACACTATTCCTCTTCAGTGTTATTTTTAATTGACGGCCAAAGGAACATCCCTAGTACATAATAACATAAAGCAAACCTTCAAAATGATGAGTTTTCCCTTCCAGTTGTCGGGCGGCTTGAATGTGATGGCGTGAATCAGAGGAGGGAAGATGAAGGACAAAGCTGAGCTGCTCACGGCTCCCACAAACGAAATAAAAATGGAAATGTTCGGAATGCCGGCGCACAGAGAAACTGTTACAAAAAACGATGAAGAATTATTGTTCATCTTACCCTTAAATTTTAATCTGATTTGCTGATTCTGCTGCTATGTTTATTTAGTTTAGCGTTTTCTTTCATATTTTCTCGAACACGCTGCATTTGTATTTTTTCAAATATGTGCATATAGTGTTATCAATTTTCAAAAACTGATGTAAGAAAACACCCCTGATAAGCCTGCACTGATTCCGCACGATGGGCAATATCTCTAAAAAAATTTAAAAGGAAAATCATCCAATTTATGATTACTCAAGTAAATACAAAACACGTGGTGCCGACTAGTTGTGAATCAAATAAGATGCAAACTCTTAACTCCTGATGCAATTGTACGAAATTTGGAGTCCGTAAAATGGGGGAAACTTGTAAATACGCAAAACGAAAGAAAATAAAAATAGTAGTTTAGTTCAAGTCAACAACTTGGATAGTTAGCCGAACTTGCCAATTGGTCAAACTTTCTCTTCAAGGGACTGCGAACGATTATCTAAATTAAAAATATAATTCAAAGTGCTTATTAAGCATCGCGATGATTCATTGAAGTCATCGAAATCAAGGTTCTGGATGCCAAGTGTCTTCGTGTAAGCCTAGAATTCATTGCTAATTTCTAAAAGGAAGCATATCCACCTTCACGGCTTCTGAAATAAATTCGTGGATCAAAAACATTCTTTTATAGTCGAAAAATAATAATTAATAAAATTTGAAATAGCGTTGTTGTGTGGGGCATAAAAATTACAACACGCAAAAAACAAACTAGTCGCATCAATAAAGTTTGAGAATTGAATGAGGAAGTAAATGAGCAAACACAAAAAAGGACACATTCGATGGACATGAATGCAAAAGCATTAATTAACCATCAAATGACATTTCGACCCTAAGTCCACCTGAACATTGCTGTTTTAAAACAGGATCAGTAAGGGGACTGAGCAAAGTACATAGATTCTGGTCGAGAAATACAAAGTAGTGACAATCATAAAGTGAGACAAAATATGTAATTCTATAAATGTTTCAAAGGTAGGCTACTGATACTTCTCCAGTGTCAAGCTAATTACTAGTTCACTGAACTTTCGCTTCCTGTGCCAAAAACAATTAAAACGAATAATCTTGCTTTGTGAAGCATCAAGAGTTAACATCCAGTGTCAAGCTAATTCACTAAATTTTCCCTCCCTGGGCCAAAAACAATTAAAACGAATAATCTTGCTTTATGAAGCATTAAGAGTTAACAGTAATAAGTTAGCACGGTACATTTCACAAAACCAAATTAAATCTTATTGCAACTTCAGCACTGTCATGACCTTTAAGCTTAGAGTTATTTTTAGCAGCTACAACGGCGCACTCATCGGTATAATACGAACATGCCCTGGCTGATCGTAATATCGTTGTCTAGCTATGTTGTCGAATGATCGACGATACGTTTTTATGATAACATCATTTCAAAGTCAAACTCGGAGACGGAAGTTCTTTTATCGACGAGGCTGTCATGTTATACGGAATGTATCATCGCACACCTCACTCACGCACTCAGGTCGGTTTTAAGCAGCGCATTTCTTTCAACGCTTTCTGTAAAATTTAAGTAATTCTCGAAAAAAATATCCCTTGATAGTTCATCTCCAGCTCAAGAATAACTCCTTCTTTATGCGTTTGTGCGAGTAGGATGAACTTTAAATAAGTGCGACTGAGTCGAACTGAACTCATTTGATCATGGATTGTTCGATGATTTATTTAAAATCAAATTGACTTAATGATATGCTGATTTTATTAGTATTTTATGCCTCAAAATTCTTACACCATTCTCAAAAATTAGGCATTTTATAACATCAATAAAGAGAAAAAGAGTCAACTTGCCGAAGAAAAAGATTGAAGTTTTAATTTACGACTGTGCTTCAGAGCGGATTAATTTGAAATAAAGATGAACTATGTATGGAAATGATGTGAGTATGGGGCTAAATATAATAAAAACATTTCCACTGTCATGGAGTGAAATGACTGTTGAACTACATGGTGTAGCTTCGGCGAAGCCGTTTGAACTTCATAGCGTTTCCTCACAACATTTCAGTCCTGGAGTAAAAGAGCACTCAAATACCTACTGTTATAAAGTTGATTATTCCCCCTTCGAGCGGGTTTCTTGAACTCACATATGGAGCAGACGAGGATAAATCGGATGAAATACTCTTTGAAAGTCACACTGCGCTCCGTTTCAGAATCGGAGATGATGAAAGGCATGAGCACTTGCACGGGTACGTAGAGTTGCAATGGAAAACTGAGGAGCACCGCCACAGTCATGCACACGATCACCATGCGCGCCAACCTGCAGTCAAGAGAGTGAAGAAATAGCGTATCAAATGACATTCGTCAAAGGCCAAAATTAATTGGAAGAGTGAATCAATGATGCGTTATCATATAGTTGAACATGGTGTGTCAAAAAATTATTCTGAAATATATAATTTCTAAAATCGTCCTCAATGAAATACGACAAAATCAATTTTTCGTTGATGGTGGCAAACATGCTTTAAAAAAGTTGATTTTTATCGCTTAAATCCACTGATACACATTAGCATCATCCTCGCTTACATGGAGACAAGAACTATCATTCAAGAAAGGCAATGTGAAGAAAACTTCACACCGGCCTAAGGAGCGTAAGGTTGGTGGTTAAATGAAGGTTACTACGCCCAGCGTTGGGAGTAATTCAAGTGCAAGCTAAAAATTTCCGTACTGCCTTCACTCACTATATTTGATTTCTAAATATCCAATCTCCAGTTTTTTTGCTTTTTTGAGCTTTCAGTGGTCACTAGATATTTTTTGATGATTTGCATAAAATTGGCTTTATTTCCTTCGAATCGAAACAAAACAGTTGTGAAAAAGTTCAATAAGGTTGTTCCTCAAATGAACATAATAACCGAGAACACATGCCTTTGATTTTATGCAGCAACTCAAGCTCAAAAGAAATTGGATTCCAGAATGAAATGTAAACAAATAAACGAATGAATGAAACCCACATAAAAATAACACATAAATTACACAAAAATTGTCACCGCTCTGAAGCGTAATTCGAAAATGGGGTAATATGAGCCCAAATTCAAGATTAAAATTGAAGCTTTTATTATTGAAGCGCTCCTTGAACTAAATCTAGTTCAAACGTTTGCAATAACAAGGATTTCATTTTTAAAGGTTTCATGCTACCAACTCATGCATGAAAAAGTAAAGAAAAACGTTATTCATATATTTTGAGATAATCACAAACATCATAGATGCACCGGATCTATAAAGCTATTATTCGGGAACGAGTAAGAACCGAAGAAATAGATAGATCACAGTTTAGTACATACATGTATAATGAGAATAAGTTTTTTCTTTTTGTGTACGGAATTTTAGGCCTAGAAATACACGACGTGTAGAAAATCGTGCCTTCGCTGTTTGTTTACGAAACGCTTACGGCTTTTAGAGCAAACCGGATGCGGCATTAAAAGTGGAAGCCAATACAGCCTACTTTCCCTTCCATCCGTTCACAGGCAGAAAGCTGGCGTTTTAGCTCCTTTGGATCACTCTAAAATTATAGCCAACCTTCCAGTAGTTCTACAAAACTTAATGTATTTTGTTCCAAATGAGAACATTCTCTTATCCTTTGAAAAACAAGAATGCATGTTTTTGATTTCAAAAGTGGCCTTAGTACGACATGTTTCTTTTGTCATATAATCAGATTAATTCCCGCAAATAGATTCCTTGAAAAATTTTGCGTCATTCACAATACACATCAACGATCCAAAATATACAAATCATTCGCTAAAATACGATCCATTCACTTCCATTTACGAAATTAAGATGAGGGTATGCTATATTTAGCGTTCATCTAATAACGAAAAGTTGATCTTAATAATTTCTCCATTCTGAAATGACATAATAGCTCAGCAGGGGGTTGGCATTAAGAAATGCGAAAAATGCTTAAAATTAAAATTTCAAAACTGTACTGAGTCTAACTAAAGCAGTGTTTCTACATAATATACCGATTTGCAGTTTAAATGTCTCATGGCTATTCATTGTTGATATTTTCAGGTTATTTGCAGGAGTTAGCTAAAAGAGCAATAAATAATTTTTCAGAATTAAATTGATCGCGAGAATTTAATGTCTTTCGAAAATATTTCAAAAATTTTTAAGAAAAATTCCTCCAAAGGGCTCTCGTCATGACATTGTGCGTTGGACCTTCCATCAGTTACAGGTGGAATTTTTTCCCACCGCTGTTGTGTTGTTCGTGTGAAACCATGAAAGATCTCAATGTTAGGGTTCATGTTCCTGATCAAAAGAGCAGTTCCCGTGTGACTCAGGAGTGTGCGAACATCTTCGCATCTACTGGCGGTTTGAAATCTTGTATCTAGATTGTTTCAAGTTAGGAGAGATTCTGTGCTCGAAATTCATTCAGGAATAGCCTACTACCTCACTGTAACGCTTGGCGGCTAGAAAGGTGTGAGTTGTTTAAATTCATTTAAAATAAGCCTCTTTATGTTTATAGATTTTATTCTAATATCAATTTATATAAGTGAGGACTTTTTAAATGGGTTAAACTTGTGTTAATAATTTTTAAAGCACATGTTTTCCTTTGGTGCAATGTAAGGAAAGAGTTTCGCCTATTTACATTTTTCCTTTTGGTAATTAATTTTCAAGTGTGATATCTATTAAAGCCGCCATCACACGGAGACTAAATGGTGACGTTTCTTCATAATTGTCTACAGTCAACGGCACTACTCTGTCTCTCTAGCGCCACGAAACCGTCAGATTTCAGCCTTAGTTTGGGACCAGTTTGGTCAAACTAAGGCTGAAATCTGATTGTTCCGTGCCCTAGACAGACTAAGTAGTGCCTCTGACTGTAGATGAATATGATGAAACGTTCCCATTTTGTCTCCGTGTGACGGGCGGCCATTCATTTACACTAGATTCTTGAGCAAAACAGCAGCCTTGAAGTTGAGCTCCCTTTTCATTTGTCTTTCAACCGGAATTAATTGCTAGTATCATTAACTGTGTTTTACCAGGACTGCTTCCAGCTGTTTTCTTCTTGGATTTTTAATATGTCTTCATTGAGTTTTCTGAGCTTCTGTACACAGAAATAAGTTAACACATTCGAATAAGAACCATTCACTTCGTTACTGGTTACCACCAGCTCCGGTTGTCCGCACTTCAACACGTTCTCTGCGTAGTAAGACATGTGTGTGCCATTAGGTAAATTGTTCATTCACGTACCAGTATGAATGAATGACATTTGATCTGTTTCGTGACCTGTTTAAAAAGTAACTGCTGCCATACGAGGTGAAATGTTATCGTGCTATTTTATTTTCCTGTTTCTTATGAAGGATGAAAATGTGTTCGACTAGTGAAGTCGATTTTCCAATTCTGCTGCTTACAACCCAACCAAACAAACCATTAACCACAGCAAAAACGCGGGGAAGTATTTGCTCTTTGATATCTCTGGTCTTGTTCTCACAGCAAAACCTTCAGCCATTTTCCTCTTGCCGCTGATTTTGTATCTGCATGGGAGCCACTTTCACTCTGTCTTTCGAGTCGGACTTTCCAACGTGGTTGATTATGGCTGTGCTTACCTGAAGCAGCATCTTCACTTTGAAGGCAGTGCGCATTGTAGCTAAACGGTATAATTACAGTTTAAAGCCTAACTTTGCATTGTACATTTCCATAATGGGCATTTCTGGAGTTTAACTACCCTACGCATTGTTTTTTTAATTATAGTACAATTTCTATTAAACTAGCACAGTATATGTAAATTTGAATTTGGAACACATTTTATTGAATCTAATTTTCTGATCTTCTTCTTTATTTTTCTGATAAAAAAGAAGCATCATGTTCGTTAGTACATTAGAATATCTTGAGCATTTATTGAATTGTGAAGTATCGCTATTAGCGTATTTGCAGTATTACAATTTGATTCTGACCAATGTGAATTGTGTAAAATGTGGCTTCTTCCGAAAGTCTACCATCGTTGCTAAGGTATGTTTATCGGTTGTCTAGGTTAGGTTTGTTCAAATATGGTCGGATTCTTACGAAACTTGCACACTTTATCGAAAGTTAAATTTAAAATATATTTCATTCGTGGTCTTTTCAAGTTTTCCTGACATTTTTTGAAAAAATCGTGGGGTAGTTAAACTCCAGAAATCCTCGATAATGTTCTGCTTAAGTTTTTCCTATCTGTCTCATCCTGCTTTACTTTTTATTAGTTCTTTTAAAATTCTGCGCGAAATCTTATGCTTCCGTCACAATCTGAAACAGCTCAAAGTTAATGTAATTGTTTCTATGCTCGTGGAAAAATTCTATGGAACATTCATGAAAATAAAATGAAAATCACTTTTCGTATAAACAGTGTCGGTAAAATCTTGCCAGTAAGTGGAAAAGTAATCAATAACGTCAAATTTCTAACATTAAATACTTTGAGAGAAACAAATTTGCTCATCAGACTTTCATTTTCAAAAGTTTCCTGATGACATGCAGGACACGTCAGTACTTAAAACATTTAGATGACGTCCAATACGTCGTAAAAAAATGAAGCACTATTCAGCGAGAAGCAAATGCTTCTTGTACAATTTTTTTTACATTTTTTCCTGCTACGCATTCAAGAATAGCTGTCAACATGCAAGATAAACTTTCTAGTGATCAGAAGCTTACTATCTGATTGTCTTATCAATACAAGCAAAACGTTTTTAAAGATAAACTGACGAAATTACCTCTTGAAGATGAACAACTAGTTTCGGCCTTAATGCAGAAGCAGAAAAATTGCGTGAGAGCTTACTGTTAAGGGAGACCTTTGTAAGAAATGATTTTTCATTTCACTCATTTCCCCTATGTTATGAGCTGATAAATCACTGCAATGGCCAACAAATGCCATTTTGAATTACTTCAAAACAACATTCATGTTAAAGAGTTTTCTTTTTAGTCTTAGATAGGCACGCACTTGCTGCTCATTGGCAGGTTCAGAGTGATGCTCTCAGCTGTTTTAGCCCCGAAGTGAAGGTAGCCGTAGAAGGCGAGAGCGAAGAACACCAGAGCAATCAGAGACATGCCCACGTTTAGGATGCCGGTGGTACCTGCCAAGTTTTCGGGATGTTTCATTTTGTTGTCGAGCAGAATAACCTGGAGAAAATCGTAATAAATCATGGGTATAGAGAATGTTTCGGTATAGCCTATAACAATAATGTCTGCCAAAATCATCATTGGCAACGGTAAAAATTTATTTTGTTCAGACATAATTATAGGCAAGATTGTTTCTTTCTATCAAAAATAATACGCATGTTTGTTCGCGGGAAAGTTATTATTCAATTTTTGGCAGTAGTCACATCGATATCACAAAAATTTGAACTTAATTCACCAAGTGACTGGAGACGCAACAAGTGCTTGCTATAGTCGTACGCTTGTGTCCATGTCATGTCATCATCTGAAAAACGCTGATAATCCCTCGTGTGTGGCTAGGCTAAATTAATGGTACCTGAATGACTTGAAATAACGGAGACCTTGAATATCTGGCAAAATCCAACGAGTTGCAATTAGTTCACTGTAACAATTTTAAAAAATTATTATGATTCTCCCACTTAAGAACTTATTGAAGTCGCTAAACTTTTTGTCTCTGTTATCATCAGTGGCGGAGTTTCTCCTAACGATAAAATGATTCTTGAACAATCGAAATCGTAAATGAGTAAGTTATCCCAATACTTTGATTTCAGTGAACAACGTTGTGCGAAAGGAAGTTTAAGCGTATTGAAGCTATCAGGTGTTGGGTATCCTTACTCACTCGTAGTCATACAATGGAAATATTCACCTCCAACAAAGTTTCAATCGCATAGTAATCTGAGAAATCATAACTGCTGCCTACATTTTTTGTCCGTTCGAGATTTTTTAAACTTTAGTTAAACGAAATTATGTCCACTAGAGTTTTCTGCTTCTTGAGTGCTTGCGAGATTCGGATGAAGTCTTACCAGGCCGATACCCTCGAAAGAAAAGAACGTTATTCCAAAGAAGAGCGGAATTTGATCCACTTCTCCGATTGCAGGCAAACTGTGAAGCTGACTGTGGCCGATCTCAGCAGTGCAGAAATAGAGGATCACTCCTATGCTGATCAGCTGAGTGATTGCAGAGACTAAGGAAATGTATGAAATTGTCTGAAACAAAATTAAGAAGTGAATATAAACGTACTAAAGCTTATAGTCGCTGAAAACTGA
This sequence comes from Platorchestia sp. MABIK, assembly GCA_014220935.1. Taxonomy (NCBI): domain Eukaryota; kingdom Metazoa; phylum Arthropoda; class Malacostraca; order Amphipoda; family Talitridae; genus Platorchestia; species Platorchestia sp. MABIK. Next base: position 218,855 of record JACJUY010001104.1, read on the forward strand.
GCACGGGTTCAAGGCATAAATGTTTGTATGCATCTCTATTTTTAGATAAACTTCTTCGTTTCAATTGTTTTCAAGTACAAAAAGTTCAATTTTCCAGTTTTTTCTGAACACTGATTTATTTCTGTGTTCAGGAAATGTTATAACCAATAAGCCGTTTTTGCAGAAATTAAAATATGCAATGTCGATAGATTGTTATCCTACTGAGTAAGAATATTATTATCGCCCGTACCAACAATCTGGTGAAATAAGTAAACATTTTCAAACGTGACTCCGAAAAATAATTATGTAGAAAAAGAAAGTAACTGTAAATAAAATGTTTATATATATATAAATGTTTATTTTATATATATATATAAATGTATATTTTATATACATATAAATGTATATTTTATATATATATATACATAAAGAAATGTACATGTATTTATTTTAGTTAGTAATTTTCTTTTTCTGCATTATTATCCTTCCGAGTTACGTTTAAAAATGTTTACTCGCTGAAATATTCACATATTCATATCTAACCTGCAAGTCTTTGATGAAGGTGACCGCCAGCATAGGGATGATGACTATGGCGTTATAGCCAAGATAAGTAACTTTCGTGCCTCCAGTTTGGCACTCCACGAACTGGAAACAAAATACGTTGTCGTGTTAAAGATGCAGCGTCATTTAACAAAATCCTTCATCCTGTTAGAGATGTAGGTAAAGTCTTGGAATAAAATGCGTTTTCATATTAAAGTAGGTATAGTCATTTAGGCTACAGCGATTTAGCAACACAATTTGACATTGACTATTTGACAGTACCATTTTCAGTTATGATGAAAAAATCCACGAATAAGTCGCCAGCCAGCTGCCATAAAAAAGGTTCAGTGATGCGAACAACACGATCACTAGACTAAACCTTTTAACGTCAGAATTTTGTACCTATATTACCGTTATCACAACTGCAATCATTTAACTGGCACCGGCATCAAGTACTCCCCAATATCAGGATGAGGAAAGACCTGCCACTCGGCAATGAACTTCGAAGAACACATTAGGGCACAAATTTCATAAGGAATAAAATATATTAGAGCTGTTAATGAAAGTGGATTTTGAAATCCACTTTGACGGTGAAGGGTTAACAATAGCCCATGGTGAGGGCATTATAACAAATGTACTCTTGAATATAATATTTAGGTACAGCTGTAACTGTAATATTTACTGCTATACGCGTACTAAAATGTTGTCAGTACTCTTAAAACTGAAACATTAGTCATTTGTTTAGTTACTTCAACTGCTACTGTTTTGCGCCGACGGGAAAATGGGATTCCAAACGTTGCTCTGCACAGAAAATATGTTTACTGTAGATGAGGATGCTAGTCACTCTACGTCGGTGGCATTCATTGCGCGGCTCGCGATTACTAATTCTTGGCTCGCGAAAAATATTTATATTAATTAATATATAATTTATACAACATTCGCTAACTTGCAATAGCTGTGGCTCTCTCAATCAATGCGAGTAACCAAGGTGGCTCTCTTACAAAAATTAGTAAATTACACTGCTCTACGTGCTTAGTTTTTAAATTTCCTAAGTCCTTCAGTTTTAGAGTAGGTTTTGCGTAGTCATGAAAAAAAGAGCTGTTAACACGTTTACGATACAACCCATTGGTGGGTCGGCTAAAAATTTTCAACAATCCTTCAAAAATAATTGCTGTTAATATACCCAGTTAATGTTTGGTATCCACAAAATTTTCAACAACGTTTCACTTAAAATTTAATTTGAAAATTGAACTTCAGTTTAACCCATCTCAATCAACGTGATTAGCAGCCCCGCACGTGCACCTGGTATAAGTTTGACACGACGAACTGGTAGAAGGCACAGCACAACCCCAGTTGCATAATGACCAAGAACACCCTGACTGTGAAGCTGAAAGCGGTCGCCAACTTGCGGACAGTTGGTGAACTGCTGAGAAAGGCCACCTGCGCAGTCTCTTCGTAGTTGAGAGTACCGAACTTGTAGCGTCTGCTTAGCTCCCTGCTGCTCTGCAACTGAATCCGAAATCAGGACTTCGAAACCATGATAATTGGATATGGTTGCACATGATCATCAAAATTAAAAATAATTGAATAAAAACAGTTCCCGATATGTACAATCGTACAAAATATTGATAATAGCAGAAGTGAATGACTATAAAATTATATTTTTCTCAGTTTTTTAATTTATTTTTGTTCAGGAAATATTACCAATCAGTCATTTTTGAGGAAAACAAAAGATCCAATGTCGAAAGATTACGTTATCCTACGGGTAAGAATAAGATTACTATCGCCTGTACCAACAATCTGGTGAAGTCTATACATTGATGAATCACGGACTGAGTGTAATTCATCGGCAGTTGTGGAACAGTGCGATAAAGAATTCATTCCTTTGTTGCCTCTGACGAAATTTTGCTTGATTTCCGATTTGCAGCCTGGTGTCCCAGAATCCCAGCCGCATAAAATGATTTAGCAATAGCGAAGAAGATTTGTGTCTGGTTTAGCGGGGCAAAATCCTCCTTTTCATGAGAAAAAATTCACCTGCTATGCTCAGTAAAGTGCTTTGATCATTCCTCACGAAATTTGAGAGCTAGGTTAGAATAAAAAAGCTTTATAATTTTTCGGGAACTCTCCATCCCAAAGAGTATCTATGAGAATTAGCGTTTCTAGGGGGAATATGTGAGGTCCCGAGCTAAAAGTTAGGTAGGCCATCCTTTTGTTAAAATAGAATAGTTTTTTGTCACGGACCATCTTTTTTCGGTTCACTGCTGGCCTGTTTCTCAGTACCTGCTACTTTCTTCTTCAACTTATATCTTGTTTCTTAGTCTTTTTTCTAATCTTACTGTTTCTGTGCACCTTGTGCATAGATTCGTCATTCCCTTAACTCCATACTAAATGGTACCTTCCTCCTTCTCTTTGGAACATCTTTTTGGGGGTTAAGGAGACTTAAACTAACATCTAATTTAATCTCCATCTCAAAGAAAGTCAATGCTGCAAGTTTTAGAATGTTCTTTTTCAAATTGTACCAGAACTCTGAAATAGAGGGACTTTTCTTGACTTCCTCACTTTTCGTAAACCAGCTTTTTTTAGAATTTTGTAACACAAATTGATACCAGAAGTCGTTCCTTTTTGTTAAGGCTACTCTACTGTTCAAACGGTTTCACTGTAAGACAGAGCACAATTTCGATGGTTGAAGGATTGCGCAAGTCAATCAGACTCTTAAGGCATTTGAAAAATCTCAAGCTTTAGGCATTTATTGACTGTTGAATTCATGGTCCTATATCTGTTTAAGGTCGTATATCTTCATGGAAACGCTATGAACGAGCTATAAAAATTTTCAGACATGGCTCAAAATGACACCTTAACTCAGTTGCATAAGGCAGACGCTTGCCCAGCTGAAGTATGAACTTCCTCGCTTGTACCTGAAAGTTTTGAGCAGAGTAACTCCTCTCCATAAAATTCTACAAATCAGCGTCCGGATTCTGAAATATGGGCTTCATGCCTGTGAGTCTAATCCACTCTATGTTCCTTAGCCTTCTAGGAGATAATATAACAGTTGAAGAAACTTACTAACAAATGAAGGCAATGCACGCAAACGAAGACGATGACTGGAAATGCAGCTGAGCCAAACCAGAGCCCGGCGTACTTGAAGGCCTGCGGCAAACACAAGTACCCTGTGCCCAGGTAACTCTTGAACAAGTTAATGAAGGTACTGAAATCTCTGAAAATAAAATGAATGATATTTCAGGCCGTTTCATAATTTTTTCCTTTTAATTTCTATTAAACCAGGTTCCCCATTATAATTTCATTCAGTGCAACAGCACGACAACTAGAGAACCAGCTACTCTGCAGACGTTTTCACCAATTGATTGTGTCTTACATACTAACTGTATCCAGTTTATATCGATTTGGTGTTTTTTCATTCTTTCCTCACTAAACGATACACAAAATATCGATAAACGAGTTAATTGAGGCTCCTTGAATCATACGGAATCAAGGGCTCAATACATCTAGCAAAAATGAGTTTGTATACCGCTGTCATCCCCAAATTTTCATTTGACTGGAGAGTAAGTCATAGGTACAGGAAGATGGCTACAAAACATCTCTGAGATGCGATGGTTTCTAAGTTGCCAAACTTTGATACCGTGTTCTGAAGTGTTTAGAACTTTGACCGTAACGTGCGCCACCGTTGGCCACGGAGGGGATTTTCATAATGCTGCTGACCAACTAGAAGTCACAAACTCAATTTTCTTGAACACTTAATTAATGTTAAACGAAAGGATCATCCAGCTAATGTCAGCTATTTTCAAAATTGCTTGCTACAATTGACTTTTAATTTGAGTTGAATATTGAACTTCAGTTTAACCAATTGCGGTCAAAGTGTTAAAAAGCGGCGCTTGGTACCGTATGGTTCTAAGGAACTGAACTCCACAGTGAACTGACGAGGTGAGGGTTTCGGGATCTTCCGGAGGCGGCTGCGCAGCCACCGCCGTCGCTAGCTTGTCCTGCATCGGAAGCTCCTGTTCGTCGTCCTGGGCGAAAGATTGTGAGGTTCCCTTGTTGGTTTCGTTACCCATGTTGAAATTCATTGAGCCATTTCTCATATGCTTTCATTTGAAGTTTACCAATATACGAGAATGATTATTTTATTCTTACATAAATTGCACTCAATTTATCAACTTTTGTTTGTGTAGATAACTGTGAAGTATGTCAACATTCAGTTTTTACCCTGACTCGTATTATGATTGGGATGTAAATAAAATAGTTATATCCAATTTCCAATGTTATCTCAAGGGTCAACATACGTCTCCTCTCTTTTAGCATAGACGTCAGTTGCCAGAACGCAATCACTATCACATATCGACTCACGTGTGAAATCAAACATTCACACACACTCACTGCATCCGAAACTTATGGTCAACTTAGGATTAGAACAAGATCTTTACCCATGTTCTTTTAAACATTTGCTGACATATGGAGAAGGAACAAGAAACTTTTTGGTAAATTTTGGACCTTAATCGTGTTCATCCTTCAGAATGCATTACTCAGTCTAAATAAAACTATTCATTAGTTTTCTTTTGTCCCTGGAATTCTACTTTAACTTGGAACACTCAAACTTTATTGTAGCCAAACAATGTTCACAGATTGACATTTTTCTTACCAATTTTTTATATTTATATTATAAGTAAAATATGGATTGCGTTAGAGAGCACTCAGCAACTGACAACCTAGCAGGCTATCCAAAAACGGAAAGCTCACTATTGACAAATTTTATTTCAGAAGCCCGATTTGAGAAGTTCGGCGGAAAATGGCCAATCTGGCAACCTTGTCCGAAACACGAACGTACCGTCAAGTCCAGGGACGCGATGGAGATGGAGCCGTAGGTCCGCCTCCGTCGGGAGGCCGGAGGCGGAACGTTCATGTTGAGGGAAGGAGGCCCGCTGGAGCTGTGAGTGGCCCCGCTCTAATGGTGAGTGAAAAGAGGTCTTAACACGTTGACTGCGATGGGTTCAACTGAAGTTCAGTATTCACCTCAAATTTATAATCAAAAGTTGTTAGAAATTTCATGATAACCAAACATTAGCTGGGTCCATTAAATATCATTAATTTTAAGATTGTTGAAACATTTTCAGACAATCCATCGAGGGTTCATTTCGCAGCAGGAAAAAACTTGAGCACCACCCGCCGATCGGTCGAATCGCAGTCAACGTGTTGAAGCATTGCCTTCGACTTTTTTGCTAGAAGCTTAACATCAGTTCGTAAATAATTATTTCAAAGGTCGGGTTGAGTTACGCGAGATAACGATTAATCGCGTAAGCAGATTCTGTACATCACCTTCCATTAGATCACCCTTCCGTCAAAATAGAATTTCTAACTTTTCAGATAGCCGCTCGTATCGATCGAGAAAGGTTTGAGTCGGAGTCATCAGCAGAATTTTTTATAGTTTAAAGGCCCCTAAGGGGTATTCAACTATTGTATCTATGGAAATTAGCACTCCCAGGGGGAAAATGTTTGAAGGCCTGAGCTGAGAGTTTGTTAGGCCTTCTTTTCGTTGAAATGAAAGGTTTTTTTTCTTATGTTAAGGATCACCTTGTCCTGTTAAGGATCACTGCTGTCCTGTTTTTCAGGACCTACTACTTTCTTCTCCCACTTTTATCTTGTTTCATAACTTCTTTCTCAACTTTGTTTCTATGCTCCTTCTGCTTAAATTCAGCGTTCCCTCATCTCCATACTAAATGGTGCCTTCCTCTTTTCGGAACGCTCTTATTTTTAGCGGTTAGAGAGGCTCAAACTAACGTATGATCTAATCTATAGTTTAAAGAGGGCAAATAACTTTGTCGTAATAGCTATCGAATTAAGAAAACACTCGAATGTGCGATTTCATTGGTAACGTGTTCACATTCCTTTCAATATTGAATACTTAGAACCCAAAGTTTTGTCATCACTAAAGTGTGTGTAAGAATATAATGCGGTGAACGTAGAAATGACAATTTCTCTAAGATTTCACGGCTAGTTCCGATTTATTTTAATGAGTTAAATAGTGAAATAATTTATACGAGCGTTAGTTTAATGAAGAATATGCCTTTGCTGATGAAGAAGCTGCCTCGATCTATTTAGCACAGTTCAGCGCTATGTTGAAAAAATGTCCTCGATCTTTCACCATGGAGAGGTTGACTGGATTAAATAGACCGAGGTAGCTTTTTCATCAGCAAAGGCACATTCTTAATCAAACTAGCGCTCATATTAATTATTTCACTATTTAAATTATTAAAATCGTCTGCAATAATGTCGTTTACAAAACTGGACAAGGCTTGGAAAGATATAAAAATATTTGATACAGATAAAAAAGCCTCGATGCCTATATTTAAAGCTGAAAAGAATAGGCTGATCATTTAGAGGGTAAACTCAACGGAAGTAGAAATTTAAATCGATACTAATAAGCAGTTCGAAAAATCTAAGGGCTTTGGAAATCAGTCGGAACTGTCAGTGTACTAGTATAACTGCCGCGAACAATAGTGGCTGAATCGATTTTCGCTGAGTGGCTTAAGAATAAATTTTGTTATTATGTCACATATAAAAGTAATTTTAAAAGTTAGACAATACATTTTATAATGTTCATGATTTGACCGGAGGCCTACCACAAGTGAACAGTTGTTAAATAGACATCAAAGTCAGATTTGTATCTCTTTTCCACCCCGCTCACGAAATATTGATCTTGAAGCCCATTGAGTAGGGAATCATTACGGTGTTTTAAACTCTTTGTTAAAAAAAACACTTCAAAAAAACATGTAACTGGATCTGCTGTCGAACCAGAAAGTGCAATGGCGCACTATAGACCATGGGAGAACATTAAACCAATGATTGACCATATCCCCTCTGCCCGGGGTATAGCGATTCTCAAATAGAGCTTGAAAGAAATGACTTCCAATGTTCCAAAAGTACTAAAACTGTCATTAGGATCTAGTGTAACTCTCAAGACGAAGTGACTTTGGAAATGGTCATCATCAGTGAGATTGTTAATTGAAGCGTGTGAGAACCATTATCAGCTGTCAAATGATGAACCGTTTCTGCTGGAAAATAACTTAGCTCTTGATAATTTTTTTCAATTTCGTATAAAGACTGTCAAGAATATTGACATTACAGATCAAACACGTCTTTTTTATTATTTTCAACTGGATTTAACATCGAATATTTTCAAAACAGGCCATTGTTTTGAGTTTCAATCAAAATAAACTGAACTCGATAATTTCCATCTTACATAGTTTAAAATTATTGTTGAAGGACTAATGAAACCCTTTATAAGTGTGGGAAAAATACCCGTAGAAACAGGATAGATGCCATTTCGAAACTAATTAGAACTATAATGTTGACTTGTTTCCATTAAACTCGTATTTTTAGTTTGCGGATGACAATTGTCTATTGTTTTTTCTCATTTGTTTTAAAAATTCAATAGAGTACTTTTTGGTTGTTGTTTAGTGTTTAATATCCTTAAATATTAAACAACAATAATTTAATGTTCAAGGGTGCGTTGAAACTGGAGCATTAGCATTTGTTTAAAACAGTTATCATAAAATAAATTTTTTGCAGAAATCATGTTTCAAAGAAAATAGTTTTAAGGTAAACTAACATTTTTTGTTCATTATTTCAAATCGATGGCGAATGGATCCTAATCGTGACGAAATACGATGCTCGCCAATATACAGTTAATAAGTTTTGCTTATTTTACCTTTAATATCACTTATAAACGGAAAAGTACCTCTATCGAGTGCAATGCGCTTCGTCTTTCACGGCGTAGTACCAGCATTAAGGTCAGGGAATCCAGATAATTTCTATCGATTATATTTCAAGGCCAGAACCCACGAGCGACAATTGTTGAAGGTTCAAACGAACAACTTTGCCTAAAATTTTTATTCTTTCACTGGGGTAATGTACTCGCACTTAACGTGAGCGGTAAAAAAGTTGTCTGCTTCTTCTTGAACAGCTGATTTATAAAACAAAAACACGCTTTCGTGCTGTGTTCAAATTATTAATCTCAATTTTGTGCCTTGTTTATGCAATCTGGAAAAATTCTGTGGTTTTAAAAGTAATTCATACCGATTCGTTTTGAGAGAAAACAAAAATGAGCGGGCTGGAAAATATGAACATGTGCAAAATGAATGTAAACAGAGATCTTTTACATATACTTCTACATAATTCTTCACAGTAATCAATGAAAGTCATTTATAGCATCATTTCAACATTCATTCACGACATATGAGGTAAAGTCAGTTGACAAAAATAGTCTGCAAAGAAATTCTCAAAGTCGCCTTTCCGCAAATTAACGTCAGTGAAATTTTTGTCGCTCGTGGGTATTAAAATCTTCAAAAAATTATCAACGGTGAATTACTTTAGTTTTACTATCATTCCTTAGAAATGGTCGTTGAACTGTCTTCTATTGTTTTCAACTGTAAATTTTGTGTGACATATCACAAAACACATAAAAAGATGTGTTAAATGTTTTCAATTTGAACTTTCAAGAATCCATCGTTTTTTGTTTTCAATCCTTGCTACTTATACTTATCAATATAATTCATACTAATCAATCCCTTTAGTGTACTTTTCATGAATATTTCCTCCAATTTCCTCAGCAGTCCCTCGAGTAGGGGTTGAAATGCTATCAAATTCTAATGACAGTATTATAAACCTTTTTCTTCGCAGAATAAGTTGAGTTAGGTTCCTTCAGAGTATCAATTTACACGTCAAAAACTTGTTCTTCAAATACTCGTCGATTCCGAGGTTCGCCAATAAAGTTTTGCTCGTTGAATGGTTTTTCTCTACTAATTGATTCAAGAACAAATATTAAACCATGTAAATCCGGAATATATTAAATACCAGTTCTTCAAAACTGTATTGAATTAGTGATCAAAAACATTTTTAAAAATTGAGGAAAACGTTTTTCCGTAAGTAAACGTTGAAAAGAAGGTACGCCAAATTCACAGGTCCGCATAGATGGATTAACTAGACATGCTTTACTCTGAGTTTTACACGTTTTCTGGGTGTTCTTCTTTTAGTTTCTACTTATAACGAAGAAGTCCTGAAGGATTCTCTGGTAGAATTTAAATTAATCACAAGTTATCAGCCGTCTCTCTGTGGAAAAAATTCCAATGAGATGATATATTTGATCGTTTCTCTCAGAAATAAAATTAACCCTTGACACAGCTAAGTACGCCTCGTATGGTGCGTCTATCAATTAAGGACCTTTAAATGAAGAGGTTTTTAAAAACGAACTTTTTGTAATATATTTCATCTACCTACTTTTTTGGAAATGAACGGTTTTTCTTTTCTTTTTTCACAAAGGGACGCTCTGTACTCACGGGCGGCTTTGACACGACGCCGTCAGATCGCAGTTGCATCTCCATTTCGGCGCTGAGTCGGAATTCTGCAGCTCTTCTCCTACTGTCGGTTTTTTGAGGCAGATTTGCAGTTTAAAAAAGTAAATGGTGAGTTATTTCTCGTCAATCAAATTTTGTTCTCAGAGTTAGCGAAATTTATAGGGCTGCAGTTTGTTCAAAGACTCGTACTACAAGTGACCTTGGAGTGCAATTTAAGAATTACATCTAGTCCCTAATTATCAATTCTGTTTCATGGTAAATTACATGGAATGCTCCAAGCAATTCGTTGAAATTGCAGTAGAAGTTGGAAGAGCTGTACGTAAATACATAGTCACTCTTGCAAATTACTGCAAAAAAAATTGTGTGATGAAGGAAAATTATAGGATAACATAACGCTTTGTCGAATTATTTCTATTTCAGAACTTCTCAAGCTGATGCTAACACTCTTATAGATCATCCTTGTTCGTATGCACTGTGGTTAGCTGTTTGATTAATACCTGTTTATTCCGCTAAAGAGGCCGCAATAAAAACATTTTCAACACTTGATGACGCTCAAATGAAGGTAATAGTGTAGAATATTTCAAGTTTTCGTAATGCAGGTCCATGTGAAATTCAGAGTTCAGATCATGCATATTACAGAATGTGCTTCTGCCAGGAATTTTGAACACGCTGGCAAAATTGGACATTACCAGAAACTGTAATTTGTTTTTGCACACAACTGAACAACGAACGCGAAGTCAAATACGAACGCTTCTGCTTTTAAATCACATTGGCTGTCAAACAAAAACTTGAAGAAAGAATTGAATAACAGTTGTCTTTTTTTACTGTCGTAAATAGCGAAGCTAATGTTAACCGTCAGCGCTCAGGTATGATTCGGTACATTCAACAAGAGATTTTCCCTCAGTACGGCGGAAACATTCTCCTAAGTGCGCGTCGAGACCGGTGCTGAGCGCCACGGCAGCGGCGAAACTGGAGTGCACTTGACATGATGCGGCGCAGACGCTTTGTTTTTTCAGCTGCAACTGTGAAATTCAGGGCTACTCGAACTCCCTCCTCCACCTACATTACAGCACACCAAGCTCGACTCCGTCATCCCTAGCATTATGTCACTCTCGGTGACTCCTGTCAACACCTGCACCACGTCACACCAAGCACATCTCGTCACCACCTGCACCACACTAAGCACAACTCATCACCATCTGTTTAATGGGCAACACCTGACTCGTCACCACACGGAGGGCGAAGAGATGCCTCCTTCAGAACACCTGGATGTCGTCACCATCATCCATGTGTTGACCATGAAGATAACGAAGAACAAGCTGCAGCACAAGTATTTTACCGTGTGATTTCAAGCAAAGTTTGTAAAAACCGGGAACGTTGGTCGAAATCTGCTGCAAGAAGTAGGTGAGGACACTTGAAATACTCGATTGTTCTTGACATATTCTGAAATAAATTCAGGTTAAGACTCAGTACAAGTGTTTCTGTCAGTCCACACGCGAATGCCACATTTGTTTGCTCAGGTGCCTTGTCCGTTGGAATGTTTCTCGCTTCATTTATTGCTCTACTTCACCAGCTAGCAGCAATACAAATTTTAGGTCATTTATTCTTACATTCTAGCGCGCATGTCACTCGATATATATTGTATACACGCTTAATGGAATCATTTTAACACTTGAAAGTCCAGCTTCCCACTTCAAGGATGTATTAGACTTTGAACTTCTCCCTCATCGGAGAAGAACAAGGTAATGGAGTTAAAATTGTCGTGTAAATTAATTTTACGAATTGTTACTTGAAACTAATTTGTGGTTTCAGTGAAAATACAGCACAAGCAAAATATAGCTCAATTTCATAATTCAACGTTTATTAACTGTTCGTTTCGTAGAATCTTTGAACAACGTAAAGCTAGTGAGATTGGTCGGCACAATAAAATGAAAATTAAATATTCCAAACAATCTCAACCCTAAAATCTGGAATCGGTTAGGGACAACCTCAATAGCAACTAGAATGTTCAGCTTAGCCTCCTTCGAGACGAATGCTCGGAAACCCTTTCGGTCGAAGGAAAACGACCACGGCTCGGCCTGAAGGACAAGGGTAAACGAAAGATTCTATGACTGGGTTCTTTAATGAAGCGCTACAAGTGAAGTGATCCATGAGAACATATGAAGGACCAGACCAGAATGCAAAAATAGACATTCCAACTTGAGGCTAAACAAAATCATACAATCCAAAAGCTAGAAGTTAAAAAAACGAGCTAACGAGCTACGCTGTAAAACTAAGCAAAATTTGTATTATTTGTATTCTCCACCTTACAGAAATTAAAGGTTCTGTATTAGATACTTACGTCTTGGATATTTCAATACACTGATCAGTTTAGTAAGAACTTGCAGAGATGTGAACTATGAAATTACTGTCGATGGTCTCCAATGATAGCGAATTCAACTACAAAGCCGCTCAACAGTGGGAAATCTGAACGTGCTACGGACGCGCTCAGCTACATTCCTAACTTTAAACCGAATATCACATTTGCAAGGTCGTTTTGATAGGTCTAAAACAACACAACAGCTTAGAACACCAATTACAACCAATGAATGCATATTACAGCATCAAGTGAAAGCCAAGAAGCAAGAAAGTAAGAATTCTACCGACACGCAATATTTATTTACTCGTTAAATCTAAGTTACCTTCCTTCCGTAATAAAGATAAACCTTAATTTCTTTCACTTTTGGCCGCGTACAAATTGACACGTGCTTTATTTCTACAATAACAGGCTTTCTTTACCAACTCTAGGAATTCTACGCCGCTAACTCGGCCTCCCGAACCAACCATAACCAACCTTACATCGAAGGGCTCTATAAATCAAATACCCTAAATTTACATCGAGACGAACACCCGAAGCTCCAAGGCTGTATAGTGTTCAACACACTAGCTGAAGGCAGCGAGAGATCATCACTAAAATTACTCTTTATTAAGGTTAAAAGTCATACTTAAGACTACAGAGCATCATAGCGATGCCTAATTTCTGCACTCGAGTTCTCGCTTCGCTGATCACCTACTGATGGAATCTTGGAGGAAAGAAGAGTGTTTCACCTTAAAAATAAAAGCAAGCAACACACGTAAAAGCAAAGAAAGAATAAACAATATTAAAGGACAGGGCACGCGTTTTGAGCGTATGAAGGATGTAACGATAAGCGTGATGCACATATACGTCTCCATGGAGTGCCCACTTGCTCGGCCTGTTTGCAATCATCAATTATTTACATACACGATTCTAATTACTGTGAGCATTTCCGGTCCAAGATGAAAGAGTGTTCGAATAATGAAACAGCATGCAAATGATGAAACGGACAGTAAAAACTGCAATTTATGCTTGCAGCCTACATATTATAATGCGCGGTTTCGACAAAAGGGGCTCTGATGCCTCAACATTAACGATTTCAGCCGACTTTTGATTCCATTTGTAACTTGAATCAACTTCTTATGTACGATAGCAAAAGGTGTTGGATTTTTAGCAAGTCTAATACTTTCATAAATCTATGAAGCTGGTGTATTTAATGTAAGCAAGTCTAACGAACACCTGGACAGAGTAGGAACACTAGCAGATAAGGAGGACGAGACATCGCTAGTTTTGATATTATGCTTCCATCTAGACTGCATACAGCGGGCTATTTACTTTTTAACATCACGCCTGCGTTGTAAGTCTTATTGTTGAAGAAATGGAATAGCTTACTAGCTCGGAATTTCCATGGGAAAACGTATTGATGTAATCCAAGTGTCGCACATATTGAAGAACTAAAATCGATTTGTTTTATGTTAATACTCTTAGTTCATTGAATGATGAAAAGTTTCATCCTTGTTCATTGGGCATGAATGACATTGAGAAATACACATTCCTACTAGAAATACTCGAAAGTGAAATGCTACATCACTTCAAATATCCTGCCAATAGTGACCATATACATTTTTAGCAATTCCCATCAACACTAAAGAGAACGCGAAATTTAGCATTTAGCATTAGTGCATGGAATTGAAGTTGATATCTAATACTCGTTTGAAAGAAACGAGACAACCAAGATGTAAGAACGGGGCCTTATGGAGAGAGCTGAGTGGCGCTCCGACATTATCCCGAGGAGACGTCGTCGGAGCAGGTCGAAGTCGTCATCTTCTCCTTGTTGGCTCGTACCAACTCCGCTCGCCGCTCCTGCACGTCGTAAATATCAGCGTCACAACAAATTTGCAAATTCAAAACGATAACACATTTCTGTTTCCTTCAAAAACCATCGTCAGAACAAATTTGCCTCATCAAAAAGTTTGACACTGAGTTAAAGTTGCTGTTTCTTTCAAAAAGGCCACAAAAGCAAATTCAATCAGCCAATTCAAAATAAGATCTCTTATTCGTTCAGAGACCTGTATTGTTTTCCGAAAAAATTCATTCAGATAAATATTGCAGATCATATTATACAGAAGAGGTACACCATTTCTTGATAATGGATTGTCAGGCTTACTGAAAAAAAAAGTATTAATGCTCTTCCATATGAAATTTAAACCGCACTGGAAATTAATCTAGCATAACGATAAAAAAATTTGGACAGCACTGCAAGCAAATTGATGCAGTTTTCCTCAGCAGAAACAACCCCGTGTAATGTAATCGCAGCTGATTAATGAGCATACCAATCGAGAGGGCAAATAGTTTCAAGTTTATGATACTAAATTATAACAGTAAAATACAATCAATGTCAAGAAAATTACGAATAAAGTAGGCAGTACAATACGCGTCAGCCTGGCTTATGATTGTCAAAAGATTGAAATGATTAAGAACTGAACGCCCGAGTTACACTTCATAATAATATTTCGGTATATAAAACGAACAACAACCGTCACCCAAAAAGCAGGTAATGCTTCAATAAACGAAGTGAGGAACACGAGCGCTGACGAAGCCAGTAATACCGCATTCTTTGACTCATTGGGCTGTGAAAGCAATAGAGGCATGCAGATACATTCAAGCCAGTACAACAACCATTGGAGCTCGGACGATAACATGCCGCTTCGCATCTAGTACCTGTTCCTCGCGGGCTTTCCTGTTCTTCTCGGCCAAATCTGCTCTATTTTTCTCAGCCAGATCGAATTTTGCTTTAATTTTCTCTTCCACTTCCTTTACTCTATTTTCAATTTCCTTTTCTTTGTTTTCCTGTATTTTTTCAACTTTTTCCAAAACGCTCGTCGTAGGGACTCGAGAAATGCGCTCGAATCTCATCTTCTCCACTTTTGCTTCGTAATTGGCGATTTCGGCGCGGAGCTTTTCGCTCTGTTCCTCGTTCTTCTTGTTCACGTTCTCCTTGAAATCCTCCACCTTGGCCAACTGAGAACGAAATAGTGCAACACAAGATGAATGGACAGTGACGAAACTAAAGATACTAAAGGTTATTAAAGCGTAAACAATTAGAATAACGAAACAGGAAAAAAAATTACGCACTTGGGTAAGGAAATTATTATGCATTTTATATGAGTGATCGGTAAGTGTAAACTAAGTAAAAAAAAGGATTCAAAATTATACACTAAGAATAAATAAATTGAAGTTGAAGATTAATGTCAGTTTAGGCTAGGGAGTCAACATTTAGGATAAAAAGCCATATTTTTTTGAAGATAAAATTTTGACGTTCAAAGAAAAAAGTTTTCTTGCAAAAACAGTTTCCTTGATTAAAATAAATAACATGTCAACCTCTTCTTACCAGTGAAATGTTTCTACGTTAGACATTGACCAAAGCAGCGTAAGGATTTTCAAATTATCAACACTTACGAGGTTACACTCAAGAAGTTTGAAAAGACAAGTTTGACCGATATTAGACAAAGTTGACTCCGATAACCCAACAACAAAAATTAAAAATAAGTTCAACAAAAACTGCGATTATAAAACTAGTGTGTATAAAAATTGCACCACAGATCGCATACGATTATCATCAGGAAACGTTTTACTATGATCTATATATAGGAAAAATACAACGATAACTCATGGTAAAATGAAAATAAAAACGCAGATCTGAAGTAGACAAACTACCTAGACAAAAAAGTCCATACGGATGTTGTGATGTATCGCGAGAAGATGAACGAAGAGCACATCGCGCAAAGTGAGTGAATGACGAACACTTCAATTTGAAGAAAAATTGTTTCGCCATAAAAACCGTAAAAACTTCCTTCACTCAATAGCTTCAACCATACAAGAGCGCAAAACTGTGGTACTAAATATGAACAGAAGCAGTACAATGATTCCTAAGACTTTCCACTGAAAAATTAACCATTTTTTATTGTGTATACAAACTATGAAACGTTTGTTACACACAATACTGCTGACTAAAATTCAAAAACATTTCACCAAGAAGTTACGAGTCTAGTAAAAAAAAATTACTGCCATTTGGGTGCTCATCAAATGGGTGCAGCCATTGGAGACGGAAACACATTGAAAAAATGAGGGTTGAAAGAAGTTAAAGAGGACTCACATGGTTCCTGAGAGCTTCGAGCTTCTTCTCGATTTCGGCCTCCCTGTTGTCGTTGGCGATCTCCTGCTTGGTGCGGATGCGCTCCTCCAAGTCGCGCATAGCTCGGTCGTGCGAGTCGCGCACGCGCTGCACGCACGCTTCGTGCGCCTGGAAAGCGTACCATTATTGCCTCGCCCGTACAAGAGCGTATTTCTCAGATTTATTTCGAGTGATGCATGTAATTGTCACATGGTGAATTTTTTTTAATTTCCAAAAAATGTCTATGTATAACCTTCATTCAAGGTGACCTAAAATGTACGTATTCAGTAAGATAATGAGATAAAAGGAAGCAGGTAAAATACGTTTCGTTTGTATGATACATACAATTCTGTCACATGCTGTTGCTCGCGACAAAACTTGACTACCAAACATGTGCATAGAAGCAGGCACTAGTAAAACGTTCTAAAATTTGTTCAAAGTAGTCAAATAAATAGGTGAAATATAAGAAATAGTTTTAAATATCTTTTAGGAAGCAAAGCAATTTCAGCAAAGCCATTGCTTGAGCTAATGCATCAAGGTCAACAACAAAAATTTGCACTTAAATTAGGAA
This sequence comes from Platorchestia sp. MABIK, assembly GCA_014220935.1. Taxonomy (NCBI): domain Eukaryota; kingdom Metazoa; phylum Arthropoda; class Malacostraca; order Amphipoda; family Talitridae; genus Platorchestia; species Platorchestia sp. MABIK. Next base: position 235,819 of record JACJUY010001104.1, read on the forward strand.
CGAGAAGTATAAATTGGTTAAATTATGATAAATTGCACATATTTATATGAAGTAAAAAAATTGAAAACACGTGTTTCGCCAATTTTCTATATGAAACGCATTTCAATACATCTGCCCCATTTCAGCATTTCTAAAAAGAAATAACAATCAACCACAGTTAATTGCAAAAGGCTTCCCACAACTAACGTATCATCTCACTCACACCTACACAGCAACTTTTACCTAACTTAATGTTGTTTCTATCAGGGGTTTTTAAAACAGAGCTACGCTTCATTACTAGAGCAGCTAAAATTTTAATAGCTAGATCCATCGAATTTCACTTTCATCTACACAAACGCCTACACCTAACGCGCTCCTTACACATCGGGAGTCATCTTTTTACGTCTTTTACATCGAGAGTCGTCTTTTGCATTCACAACCCATAATACCTGATAAGTCTAACTTTTCGGAAGCCGCAACACACTTGCTCAACTACCAAATCGGAGAAATTCATTTAAAAAAACAAGTTGCATTATGAATAACAACGAATTATTTGCAGCACTACACGGATTTTAAACCTGAAAAACGTTACTGCGACTTGTTTGGTCATCATCTCTCGCTCGACACTGAAATAAAGTTGAATAACACACTGGCAAACGCAACTGCCTTTCTGCCTCCTCTGACTAACACTTCACTGGTCGTTACCTATCCTGACGGCAGGTACGATGGCAACATAACCTTGGACTCGTAAATTTGATCTGACGATTCGGTTGCTTTTAAATGACAGAAATCGACGTTCATACCTGCAGCTTGGACATGATGGTACGCAGATGGTCGTCGCGGTTCTCTTGAGCAGACGACATTTTGGAAAGTATTTCTTCCCTCAACTTCTCCGTCTGTTCTTCAACGCTCTTGCGCACACTCTCCACACTGCTCAACTGCACAAACCAGTTCAATTAACACCTAATGTTCTTCACTATAATGAGATATAAAAAGCCCAGTATAAAACCCTTATTTATAAGGCAGTGGTTGTGAACCTTTTTTTCTCTCCAATTCACCACTTTTTAGTGAGCCAACTCTCCATTCTCAACCACAGCATCTTCCTTTTACTTTCCTGATACATTCCTAACCCAGCAATGTTGTCACTTTTACCCAAACATGACATACAATAACTCACTATTGTGTTTGTTATCAAAAAAGTATGAAATGGTTGTGATTTGTAAGCAAGTCAGCATTTGGATGCGTATTAGATTTTGAATTACTATCGATATTTTGTAGGTGGAAACAAATGCACGAAATTCCCCACCTGGCAGCTCCGCCATTCCCTACCAGTGGGGAATGCCCCACAGGGGCATTCCCCAGGGGAACCTCTGTTCTAAGGGCACCGAGAAATCATTCACCATTCTTAAATTTTGCCTTCCGTAGTTAGGCCAACCAAATAGAACTCAAGTATTCCTGAGCCATAGTTCGTCCACTGGAGTACAACGAAGCCTTACAACAAATGCCACTTTAGACAATATTCCAAGACATCTTCTAGAGGCCAAGTTCTATTCGATACCGTGGACAGGCTCCTGATGGCGATGAAACGAGAAAAAAAGACAAAGGGAAAAAGACATACTACAGGTATTAACACCAAGTGTCACGCCCCCGCACTGCTTGAATAGGAGTAACTCCAACGATCTGTTAGCTGTAAAGCTTAGTTGAATTGCCAGCCTCAAAATTATCACGTAATTGGTAAATCACCTCAAAAGGCCCTGGAAAATAACCCTTCTCATTAACCAGGAGCTACCAAAGAACGTCAATTTTTACTCCAAAAGGCACCAATGCGGGCACAGGTTTGACGGTCACACCCCACAAGGCACCAAAGCGTACATGGGCTTGACCGACTCACGTGGTCAGCGATCTTGGCCCTGAGGCCGTCGAGATGCGCCTCTCTGTTGGCGGAGGAGGCGTCCAGCTTCTGATCGAGGGCGGTGGCGGTGCTGCTGATGAACTCTTCGTTGGCCTCCTGGCGCTTGCGGGCCGCGTCCTCCAGGCGGCACAGGCGCTCGCTGATGCTAGCCACACGCTCAGCCTCGAGAGTCTGAAAAGCAAAGCGCGTTTTCAAACGAACTCCTCCTCAAGTGTACTAGTTACGAATGTCACTATCCTCCAGCGTCTGTAGTGCAATTTGAGTTTTTAAACGAATCCCTCAAGTGTACTGCTTGTAAATATCGCCAGCCTCCAGCGTCTGTAGTGCAATGCGTGTTTTTAAACAAATTTCAAGTGTACTAGTTGCGGATATCACCAGAAATGTTCATATGACAGGCTATTTAGAGTGAATCTTTTTTCCCCAGATGACTCGAGTATTCATTTGGACAGGTTCTTGGAAAGCACATCCTTTACTCTCAGTTGTCAACGTGCAATGAAAAATGGCGCTCATTTTATGAATATGGCAATTACGAATCGTAAAAAATTTAGGAAACCTCCGAGATGAAGAAAATTGAATGAATTCAATCAAAATTCCCTTTATTCGATTGTAACAAGTTGATTGATAAGTTAGTTTCAGCATCACTTGACACAACAACGATGTTCAAAGAAGAAGAGTGAAAGCATCCTATAGTGTAGAATTAAGGGAACGCAGAACCTATGCACAAAATGTTTTCATGCACAGGATCCCCAGTGCATAGAAACAGTAAGATGGTACGAGAAGGAAGGTTGTGAAGGTTGTGAAATAGTATAAAAGTTGAAGAAGAATGTCAAATCTCCCTGAAAACGCGACAGTAATGAACTGGAAAAAAGGTTTTAAGACATTTAATTTCATCAGAAAGAATGCCTACCCAACCCTCAGCTCGAGACGAGCATTTTCCCCTGATGAGTGCCAATTCCTATATATACAATAGTATAGATACAATAGACGTATCCCCTTAGGGATTAAAACACGTTTTCGTAGGATTATACCAAGGTTTGAATCAACTCCTAGAACTATTCTATTAACCCTGAATATCCACAAAAAATCAAACTCAAAAATAATAGGAACACTCGTGATCCAATTGGTCATCCATCCCAGCTAATAGTGACCTCGACTAGAAATTCCCCATTCTTACAGAATCGTAAGGCGCGATTTCTTACCTTACAGCGCTGCTCTGTAAATTCCCGTCTCATAGAATTACATGCGCATCCTGACCTTGCGGCGCTACTCTATAAATTAATTCCCCATTCTCACAGAATGATCACGTTCGTATTCTGACCTTGCGGCGCTGCTCAGCGAGCTCGAGCTTGTTGTCGATGTCCTGCTGGGTGAGCGTGCGGGTGAGGGGAGGCGACGGCGTGGAGGACGGCGAAGGAGGCCTCTCGCTCACCGCCTGCGACAGGATCACCTCGTAGCACATGCCGCCCCTCGACTTCTCCTCCGCCCTGATCTCGGTAGCTGTCGACATAATCACATGGCTCTAATGTAAACTCCACTCGGATCGACATACAATCACACGACTCTAAATCAAATTTCACTGGGAAATGGCAGTAATACCATTCACACATAATCATATATTTTAAAAGCGAACTTCACTTCACCAGGGAAACGGCAATAATACCATTGAATAATATAAATAAAAACACCATTAAATGATAAATAGACAAAATAAATGAAATTAATTCCGACGTTGCTCTGTTTAATTTATGCTATTGTCGTTGAAACGTAACGTGTGGCTGAATGATATAAATAGAGCTCACATCATTGAAACAAAAAGTTCAACACAAAATCAGTGACGCATATCAGGTGAATTGAATGTCTGCCTTATCAATGAAAAGTAATTAAACCACAATTTGATTTGGAAGGAAAGCAAGATAAGTACGTAGCTCGTGCGACATTGAAGCTTCAATGACTGCAGACCGAGTGTTCAATAACTCGTTTTCAGAATAGCCCTTCAAAAATTTATGCCAATTACAGTAATTGATTGAAGAGCTTCGTTCATATTTTAGAAGAACTTGAAATAAGTAAGATTTACAAATGATTTTAATACTTGACTGAAACCAAAAGATTACGTTGAAGTTAATTTAAGCCTTCCTAACCACAACAAATTTGTTCCAAGAGATGATGGAGTAAGGCACCATAAAGTGCCTTAGAAGCCTGACGTGAATGTCTATAAGCTCACATGGGGCGGTAAATGAACTTTTACGGTGTTAAATTATATAAAAAAAATCCGAGGCTCACAGTGAGAGCTAAAACGCGTAGCAGACTCGTAACCATACAATACGATTTAATTGAAAAATTAAACTTTTCAAACCATTTCAATAAAGAAATCGAAATGGCGAAAATCGCTTCTGCAGACCATTTACCTGAAGAGAATCGCAGGGCGTCATTGAACAGGTAAACGATGGTGTAGCCATGTGTTAAATAGATGTATTAAATAACCATGCAAACAAGATGTTAGTAAGACAAGAATAGGAGACTCACCATGGCTACGTCTGGCCTTCTTGGGCTGCTTGCAACGAGGCTTCTTGTTGATCTTCTTGGACAGCGGCTTCTTGTGCAAGTGGCGTCCTGAGCAGCGTGTGGACAAAATACACTCCTTCATACGTTATTTCCAGCAACTGTCCCTAAAAATAAGCTCTATTGCACACGAAGAGAGGAGGTGGGTAACTTTTCGACGCTATTGAACGGAACCAGAGGGAGACCCTACGAAGATAAATGAAAAAATTTCTGCGTCAACTGAAATAAAAGGGCTGTAGAAAATGCAAGCAGAGGCAAACCAAAAAGAGTCGCAACTGAGTAGCAAGACGCTAGGAAGGAGCTGTAGTATATGCAAGCAGAGGCGAAGAAGCTAGCCAAGAAGGGTCGCAGCAGAGCAATAAAGCGCTAGGGTCTGCAGTAGATCTCAATTATGGAACATTAGCGAGACCGTTAGGAGGCTGCAGAACGGGGGAGCTGCTGTTCACCCCAGCTACCCAGCTGCTTTAGCCAGACCGCCTATAATGCGATCAGAGGGGACCGCTCCACAAAACCACGACGAGCGTCTCCACAAAACCAAAGTTTGGTTCACGTCAGTGTATCGTCTTGCACAACTTCGCAGCGTCAGTTACCAGCAACCGAATTCCAGCTTAACTTTACGTATGAAATGCCCTGAGTTAATACATACGAAGATAATTCACATGACTGGCGAGTCGGTGACGTCAACATGTATAGCATAAAAATGCATCAACGCGAAAGTACGGTTACTTTTTGGGAAAACTATGGACATATCTGAAATGGATTCATTTGTGGTTAATTTGTTCGTTCAAATCTACGCTTGAAGCTTGATTAGGATTCCAATTCACATGAACCCGAGATAAAAAAATATCACATCTTGATGAAGTCCAACTGCACCGTCTTGAGCCTCTACGTGAGCGAAAAGGATCGTCACTACACAATAATGGAGACTTTACACGTTGACTGCGATGGGTTGAACTGAAGTTCAACATCCAACTCAAACTTAAAGTCGGAACTTGTAAAAAATTACATAAATACCAAACATTTATAGAGTATAATAAACAGCATAAATTCAAAAAGATTGTTAAAAATTTTGAAACGACTCACTGGTGGGTCGTTTATCGCACGCGTTATCTTAACTTTCTGTACGTGAGCGAAAAGAATCAACCACACAACAATGGAGAAATAAGCACAAAAGCAAGAAGACACTGCAGTGAGAAGAAAAGCGTGCAGAGCTCTCAGCAGGACGCCCCATTACGCTGATAGGAGGCGCTAGGCCGGTCTTCTGCCCTCACGCAGAGGCAGGTCTGCAGTCGCACTGGCACACGGCATCGAACCACACGCAAGAATTAGCGCACTGGTCTTCCAACGTGAATGATTTTCAGGTCACTAAATTAACGTGAAATAAAAAATATAAGGCCACAATGGCCCTCCAACGTGAATAATTTTCAGATTACCAACTGAACACAGAATAAAACATTTACCATAATGAGCTTTCGTTGTGAATAAATATAAGGAAACTTATTCGCAAGTGTGAAGGTAAACTGTGCGCAACCTTACGGTGTAAAATTTTCTAAAAAAAATGATGTTTACGATAACCTAGCACACTAGCCAATTCTCTGTTATACGTAATTGCGCGCGCACACACACAGAGCACTCGAGAAATATTCGATGCCGAGTCAAATTCCAAAATAATTTCAATAACCAGCAGGGAACTAGCAAGTACAGACATTTCTCCTAGTCCAACATCACGTCCCTAGACGTAGAAACGCTGAATTGCTTACTTTCAAGACAATAAAAATTGGAAGTTAGATCCTTTTATGAAATAAATAAAATTTCAAGAGTTGGCGTTTCAAGTTCAAGAACTGTGAATTTACTAAATAAGAACAATGAGCTTAACACGTTGACGACGTACGGTTGGTTCGGTTAGGTTGTGAGAAGTAGAATTAAAAAACAGACTGTACTATTCAAATCCACTTTTTTCTTTTCTTGAAGTGTGAAAAATATAATTGCACTTTAATATTTTACCTCACATGCTGTAATGCATTTTGAACAAAAGGAGTGAAATAAATGAAAATGCATTTCATTTATGCCGGTACGCAAATGAGAAACTTACCTAGTGGTACACATACGTCCCAATAAGAAGTCGACGTGGTTAATATAATATTGCAAATACTGTTAGGAACAGTTGACTGATCCTAGATAATCTATAACGCCACTGAGCCTAAAGTTAAATTGACCATGTGTGCGAGGGGAGGCAGCTGGAGGAAGACCAGCCTAGCAGCGCCTATCAACGTAATGGAGCATCACGCTGGGCCCTGCAGCCTATTATGCTTTTGTTCCCACTGCAGTGTCCCTTGTGCTTATTTATTTCTTCATTATTGCGTAGCTGACAATTGCCCTCGCTCACACAGAGGGGCTTAAGGCGGTGTAACTGTATTGAAGATGTAAGAATGTTCGTACTTCCTTGAGTGACTCGTGCAAATGAATACGCGTTAAGTTTTCAGCGTATCGTTAACCCCATAAATTTGCTACAAATAAAGTGATTTCAGAACACAGAAAGAAGGAAGGAACTATTTCAGTGGAATTAAGGAAAGAAGAATGCACAAGGCAAGTCCCCAAAACAGAAGTAGAAACAAAAAAAATGAAAACAGTTTACGAAACAAAGTGAAAGTTGAAGGAAATAGCAGGTGCTGTAAAAAGGACAGCAGTGAATCGAAAAAGATGATCCCGTACAAAACTTGAATCTATTTCCTTTCAGAAACAGGCCTACCTAACCTTTAGCTTGGGACCTCGCATCTTCAACCTGAGAGCAGCAGTTACCATAGATACGATAGTTATATTACCCCGAGGGGTCCCAATGATATAATGGTACTTTGAAATGAAAATGTGGAATAATTGTGACCAAAGACGGAGAGTTGATTATGTCGATAGAATATAAAAAATACAGCTAAACTTTTTTTTACAGATTTGACACAGAACTATTCATTTGAAGCTCTTTCATAAAATAATTTGAATATGAACAAAAAGTTTCCCCCCTTATGATCACTTCGAGTTTACTAAATAATACAAGTAAGCCTAAATAATTAATTGCAAATATGCAGAATTACCTGTATTTAGAAAATCACAGTTCCAACTAACCTAGAGTTGAATTATACAGAAATCATCTAGTTGCAGCGTAGACTAAGCCACCCACTCAGTGCAGCGCACACATGAAACCAAACGATTTTCTTCAAACAGTGATCGTTTTGCCAGATTACCATCTAAAATAACTCTTAAAACAAAGGTAAAATTATAAATTCATACAATAAAAATTCATAACTAGAGAAGAATACATTGCATCACCATTTCCGACTCAAGGAATTCATCCTAACTATCAGTGGAAAGTGTTCAAATATCTGAATATATGGGAAAAAGTAACTAGATTCTAAACATCATTCACACTGGCCACGATGACGCTCTGGTGCGGACTCTAAGTTTCAAGTAAAAGATTGAAATGACTAAGTCCAACATTACAATAAACTAAAATAATTCAGCACAAAATAAATTAAGAACCAACCAGCATGATTAAAATTAATAGTTCTTCATGCAATGAAGCTAAAAAACTTTGGATTCCTCTTCGCCACCTTCCGGTCGGAAGCCTAAATGACATAACGAGCATCGCAGAAACTTGTTTTCAGGAAATGTTTTTCCGTAAAATCAGTCTTCATACAGGCTGTCCACAAAAAATGGATCCACTGCCCGATATATGTATATTTGTTACCGAAGAATTAAACTGTTGTATGGTTCCAGTATCATATCTACACACATCGGTCCATGAACATCGGTATCTAACCATAAAATATGTGTGATACCAGAGAAATAAGCCAGAATTAAACTGTTGTGTGGTTCCGGTATCAAATACACATATCGGCAGTGGATAAGTTGTTTGTGGACACCCTTGTGTAGGGGCCGAGGTAAGAGAAGCTAGGGCGCGGTGGCTCCCGAGGTACCCAGGTAGGACAATCAATAGCAGGCGCCACCGGCCCCATTACGCGGTCACTGCATTGTTCCACTGTCGCCAGCTCTATTGACTGGTGTCTTCTCCAGCGTCTCAAATGCTAAATACAGCCACGTGATTCGCTTCTCATGATAACGCTACGGTATACTTAACACCGGTCAATATTAATTCAACACTTCGACCGCAATTGGTAAAACATCAGTCAATTTAAAGTCAATTGTAGTTAACAATTTTGAAAACGGCTATTATCAACTGGACCATGCTCTCATTTAGTTTTTATTAATTTTATCAAGTATTGATGAAAATAGAGTTTGTGACTACTGGTCGGTAAGCAGCATTGTGAAAATTCTCTCCGTGGCCACCGGTGGCGTACGATGCGGTCAAAGAGTTAAAGCATTACCTAAGAGTTCAATCGAAGTCATGTAGAATAGATTATTCTACTGATATTACTTCACGGCATACTTAAAATTATCAAGATGAACTCACATTGAAAGCAATGTCAAATGAGAGGATGCGATAATACGTTCTGCATTACTGCCGTCATAGCATTTTGTAGCAAGAAGTTCTTGATGAAATTCGACCGCTTAATTTATTTTGACTCGCATTCAAAAACTTTAATTACTTCCCTCATTTCAAAAACAATTTGCGCAGTACAACCTGGCTGGCAAGCGTGTAATGAAAAGATTTGAGAAGGCAATCAAATCACCCCTTAACACGTTGCTTGCGATACGACCCATCGATGGGTCGTTGGTTTGACAGCGACCCATCGCAGTCAAGGGTCCAAGTCGCTCAAGTCTACACTAGGCGCCAACGACGAGTTGCACCAGTGTAATTGACGTCGACTAGTAATAAGCTTCGGCCAACGCCTGTCTGTCTCGGGTTACTTAAAATTAAAAGACCCCAAAAGAGGGCTGAGTCCCACAGGAATGCTGACGAGGGTCAACTGGTCAAGATACCGCAACTCCAGGTAAAGTAGAATGATGCACTCCACGCCAAATTCGCTGTTCAAGAGCCTGAGGACGTGCAACAATTCTACTAACATTAACGAGTTGATCCATTTGAAAAGTATTAAGTAGATAACTGAACCAAATTAAACTTTTTACATATGATACTTCGTAATTAAAAAATGTACCATTCCAAAAGTACTAGGATTTAGTGATTAAAACCACCAAGTCAAAACGAAAACGATAAGAATCTCAATTGGCCGATGATTACATAAATTTTTGTGCACGTCCATCAACAGTATCAGGTGTCTGTATCACCGAATACGGGGAAAAAATTCAAGATTTTTAACGAGAACGAACAAGTACAGACTAATACTCAAGCCCTTGTGTGTTACTTTCAAATATACAGTGAGAGCGCTAAAAACCAGTATATTTACTCGCGACTTATCAGCATTTGGAGAAACTTAAATTCAAATTTGTCGAGGAGGCTGTGCCAGGGTACCATAGACAAGCTTAGTTATGTGCAAGATGTTGGCATGATTTCAATACCGAAGATGCGACTTCTTTGAATACGTCGAGTACTCAATTCTTCAGAAGTTCATTTTCACTGAAGCTGAAACACAGTCGGAGTTTTCTATTGAGAACAGGTTTAAGTAAAATTTTCCATCCTCACTGTTCCAGGAACGAAAGGAGCAAGAACAGAGTTCTCGTGCTGACAAAGTTTGGCAAATTGATTGGTTTACGATTTTCAGCAGACCTGATAGAAATCTTAAAACAATAAAATATAAAAGAGCGGACTAGACAAAGCATTAAACTAGCATTAAGCCCATACCGTACGATACACCTTGCTCTCTCAAAGAGAAAAAATAAAACCGACATCGCAACCAACCTCAACTTGAGTTCCGCGCGCCTGGTGTTGCAGAGAATGTGACAGATTTGATTATGGGCTTCCAAGATAGACATACAGTTGTAGCTCACAAATTTTATCGCAACGAATACCACAAGAATTTACAGTACTCGCGAAGACAACGAACGATAGATATCCTTCATAAAGTGACCAAAATTGTCCGCCATCATTCTCTCATGGTAGCAAGCGGAAACTCCCGTTCTTACTTAATCTACCTGAACTAGTTACAAATGAGTCATGTCTCAGACTAGAAACGTGACTCAATTTTTCTCCCGATGAAATAATATGGGAAAAAAAAACAATCATTCAGATAAAAAAAAAACAATCATTTGACTCCGAAACTAGAAAAATCAAACTTATACGAGCAAGCACTAGTGAACTGATTGATACCTCGTTGGCCACACACTTAAAACAGGAATGCGATATATGATTCCTACCGATCTCTAAAGTTAAACTCTTTATAGATGGGCGAAAATTAGATTAGACGTTACTTTAAGCCTCCCTTACGGTTAAGAAAAGCGTTCCGAAGAGAAAAAGGCACCATTTAGCATGGAAATAAGGGAACGGGGAATCCATGGAAAAGGGGTGTAGAATCCGTAAATTGAGAAAAAAGTTTATGAAACAAGATAAAAGTTGGGAAACAAAGTAGTAGGAGCTGAAATCAAGACAGAAGTGAACAGAATCAAGACAGAAATCAAGACAGAAGTGAATCAAGAAAAGGTGGCCCTTAACATAACAAAAAAATACTTCATTTCAACAAAAAGAAGGCCTACCTAACTCTCAGCTCGGGCCCTCACACATTCATAGACTGGCGAAAATCAATACAAGCACAACAATTGAGCACGGCGCGCCACGAAGCAATAGTAGCGCCACACACACTATCATTTGCGTTGATGAACAGCACACGAGCCCTGAGCTATGTGCAACGAGCACGCGTTGATGGCACGAACTCCTGCGAAATTGCGCTCGGACGAGCGCCATCAAGCGAGCTCCCAAGTCGTTATCAATCGTGAGCCATGCAACGCTTTAGCCGTCGGCAATTTCATCGGATAGGCTGGAAATGTAGAAGTGTGCAGTGTAAGGGCAAAGCAGGATAGATCGAGGGTAGATTATTAGTTTAAGCCTCTCACGATCACAAAGGTGTTTCCATAAGATGAACATGAAAAGCACTGTTTAGTATGGAATTAAACGAGTAATCTATGCACAAGTTGTGTCCCCACACCCTCCGCATAGAGATAGCACGATTTAAAAACGTTCATGTTACAAGATAAAGAAAGTTATCACTGATACAAACAGGACTGGAGTGAACCAAAACAATTCATAACAAAACAAAAACTAATTTTAACTTGACAAAATGCCAACATAGCCATAAGCTCGAAACCTCACAACTTGCCCCTGGGAGCGCCAACTCTGAAATAGAGAAGCTGACACAGCAAAATAGCTAAAATGGTTGTAATGGCCGCTATGAGTACTCACAAAAGATAAAATAAAATTTAAAGTAAACATTACATTGAAGATACGGTCGCAGAGTCAAGGTCAGTGTCTTGGTACATAACTGTTCGAACACAATAGATCGAACAACCCCTTTTGAACATAAACTGAACCGGCAGGAATAATAAAAGGGTATGCATCGATAGCTCCAGTTCACTGATGCCAGTCACTTTATGAGTAGTCAGAGAAGATACTAGTCAGAGTAGATGTTAGTTTGAGCCTCCCCAACCGCAACAAAGGCATTCCAGAGAGAGGAAGGAGGAAGGCACCATTTAGTACGGGCTTGAGGAAATGCAGAATCCATCCACAAGGTACATACATGGAAACATTAAGTTGAGAAAAAAGTTTCTGAAACATGATAAATAGTGTAGTAGGTTTGAAAAACAGAACAGCAGTGAACGGAAAAAAATTACCTATAACAAAAAACGTATTCTACTCCAACAAAAAATGCCCACCTAGTCGTTAGCTTGGGACTTCACTTTTTCCCCCTGGGAGCGCTGACACCCATTATTTGAGTTAAATGGATATATTAATCCTGATAATAAAATACGTGACTGAAAATTGGATGAGAAAAAATTGGAAAGATCCCAAACTAAAATAAATACCAGATTCTGGAGTTCTACTCCAATATGAAGAAGGCATGAGAACAAAAGATTGGCTTTTCTGTGGTCGCGAGGGTTTGTTCGACGCGAGGATTTTGCAAAAAAAAATGTTCCTAACGTGATCTTATTTTTGGTTAACTATGTTAATTTAACTACAGTTATCATGCTGATAAGAATCGATGAGATAAACACCTCAACTCTAGGATCATGTCCATTTAGTGTGCAATTCATAGAATATGAAATCGTTACATAAATTGTCCTCACACCCTGCACATAAAAACAGACTGAAAGAAGTTAATGGAAGGAGATGAAAATTGAAGAAATTAATGGGCGGGAAAATGTCAGCCGTGAATCCAAAAAAGATGATCTTGAACGAAACGAAAATATACCATTTTGATAAAACAAATTCAACCTCTTCAGCTCAGGATGTCGCATCTTCCCTCTGAGAGCGCTAATTCCCTTGGATACAATGGTTACATCCTCATGAGAAGGATTTTCTCATCAACCCGAGGAGCTTAAATCCCTTAAGAAATTCTTTTTAACACTCCTTAGATTTCTACAGAGTTCACGCGACAGATTGAAGAATGCTAGAATTGCTGATGAATGAGAAAAATATATACGTACACAGACGGTACATGAACATATCTTAGAAGTGTCGTGTAAGCAGATGTTATCCCTTAAATCAAAATTTGGTCGTCTTCAAAATGACGACCAGCTCGGCCACAGATAGGTGTAAAACAACTTGTATGCAATAAAACATCTATATCTCCTTTATTGTCTTTCACTTGGTAATCACACATACGGATTAGATTAAATGTTTGCTGAAGCCTAAGCCTCCCTAATCGCTAAAAAAAAAAGCGTTCCACAGAGAGGAAGGCCTCATTTAGGATAAAAATAAGGGAACGCGGAATCTACGCAGAAATGGGATGGAAACAGTAAATTGATAAAGAAGTTCATGAAACAAGATATAAATTGAAGAAGAAAGTAGTAGATGCTGAAAGACAGGACAGCAAAAAAAGGTGGTCTTCAACATAACAAAACAAAAAAATATACTATTTCAACAAAAAAAATGCCTACCTAACTCAGCTCGGCCCCTCACATTTCTCCCTGTGAGTGGTAATTCCCATAGATACAATAGTTATATCCCCCTGAGAGGATTGCACATGCGTTAACACGAGATTCAAAGCAAACTCGGGCACGCCCTTAAAGGCTGCCGCGCGCAGCAGCACGAGGGTATGAAGTGAGGATGGAATCAATCGAGAATTTGTGTAAAATTAGCTACACAATTGCTGGACCTGTAATAGCTGCGGTCCTCATCTGATGTTCCTTTTAAAACAAAAATCGACGTCTCCTAGCTCCTCCCTATCTCGTATTAAAAAAGTAACTAAAACCCTTCTCGTAATGCTAAAACTTGAACATTTAATACCAAATACGGGCAATTTTCGAACATTTCACGTTATGGAGCAAGAACAAAAATTACTTATGGTACTCAGACCAATATGAGGTTGTAAAATGATTCATTTTTACCGCTTTCTATCTATATCTATAAGGAATAATGTAGTACAGTAATGAAATTAATAAATTGACCACTTTTCGATGGGAATCCTATAAAAACTTTACACGCTTAAGAGCCAGAAATCAAAGACTTATCCCTCGTAAGAGGAGATTGAATGCGACACCGCGTTGATTTGTAAGGTCGAACTTGTAACATAAAATAAAAAAGAACAAGACGTACCTGCAATGGCGGAGTTCACCGAGCAGGTGTGGCAAAAGCAGCGCAGGACGGAGTCCGTGAACAACCCAATGATCATCGTGGCGATATTTAATACAAGTCTGAATCAAATAGAAAGATCTTTAACCATTCGTTCGAAAGGAGAAATAGAAATTGTTTGCATAAAGCGCTTTACACTGATTAAATAGATACAGAAGCTGTTGGCGTAAGAGTTGACACAAAAGGACAGTTAGAAATCAAATGCTGCTCACAAGGTATCAATATCCTCGTTTGATATGTAGTTGGCAGTGACGTATTCCTGCTTAACTGAAAATGCAATTCTACGCAAAAATTGACAGTTTGCCTGTCCTCACGTCCTCAATAGGACAAAATACTCAGCAAATAGATGCACAGACCCCAAGTAAGGTTGATGATCCGTCAACAACTGGCACAAGCTCAAGGCGTGGTATTTCGCTCGCTTTAGTTGAAGATTTTGCACCGCGGAGCAGCAGCAGCAGCAGCAGAGGGCTGACGTTGGCAGCAAAAGTGGAACGAAGAAGACCAGCAGCTTTAGAGCAGTGAATGCGCTATAGGATCGTCACAAAGCGCCGGCAGCTCTAGTCCAGTATAATAGGTTCGTGACAAAGCGCAATAAGACCGATGATACAAGGAACAGCCAGCCGATGGGTGTGTAGTGGCAGTGATGGGTGTTGGCCAGTGGCACTCGCGGAAGAGACAGAGGGACGTCACGTGTAACAGACGCAGCGAGGCTCGGCTCGAGACTGGATGTGACCCAACGACTGGAGCGAGCGAGCGAGGGTTGGCTGAGTGGCGCAGCGGCTACACCAGCTAAGGGGAACGGGTGCGAGGGGAGGCTCCGCCAGCACCACTCTCTCCACTGGACAAACCCTCAAATCGCAGTGGCACCGAATAATGTTTTCTCATTAAATTACACAAAATACTGGAGTTGAACAGCTGAATGAAAGCACACGATGATTCGTTTGAGAGTCGCGAGGCTGAACTGCGACACTGGCTGCTGCGGTAGCAGAAGCTGGAACACGACGGTATGGCGGGGTGTGGTTGGCGGTGGTGCGCATGCTCTCAATTTGTTCTGCCCGCCGTCGCAACTTTCATGACCGCCCTGAGTCATTCACAGGCCCCACAAATGGACAGGATGGTCGAAGTGCATCTCGCCTCCGTATTTGCTGTATTTACCACACAGCTCGAAGCTGACCGAAAAATTTATCAGTGCAAACAAAAAGGACCGAGAGCATACTTTGTAATCAAGGGGAAAAGTACCCCAGTTAAGCTCCAGAAAGCGTCGACGGTGAAAGCTTCTATGCCGCTTCCAAGTACATTAGCTTGGAAAACGCAAAGAAAACCTACAATTGCACACAAGAATACACAGCAACTAAGTCGACCAAATCCAAAAAGGGCCAAACCGCAACGGTACACCCATTTCAAATTTTGCGACATGAAAAAAATAGAGACATGACGCATAACATTTCTGTATTTTACAGTACTGAAGCAATATATACGTAGAAAAGATCAGGAGGACAAATTGCAGAGAGCCGGGTGCCCACAGCTCCACAACCCAGCGGTCTTTACTGCGGCATTGACTGTAGTTCTTCTGCGGCACCTGCCTGCCTTTCAACTCAAGCTTGTGCTACTGCATCTATCTTAAGCAATTTCGTTACGTTTCCATGGTTGTTAAAGATTGGTTTGGTTAGATTATAGGCAGCAAAATTGGGAAATCGACTTCTATTGCTCGAATGTGTATTCATCCTTCATAAACAATATGAAAAATGCTATTCCACGAAAACTTTTTATCTCGTATGATGGTTATCTTCTACACTAAGGTCGCGAAACATGAAGAGCCTTTCACTTGCAACTGTACGTGAATGAGAATTTTACCAAATGGTACACATCTGTCCCAGCATAGATAGATGTCATGAACTACATACTTTCAGGTTCTGCTGAACAGCTCATCTGAACTAAAACTAATTTTTAAACAGTTTTTACCAGGCCATGCACCAAGTATCGACATTTCTAACATAAAATTCGCTCCGCACGCTGACAGGTATCTGATATCTTCAATGTTTATTACACACATATGTTCAGTTATTTAAATGACCACTTTACATCTCTGTACCGTTAGGCGGAAGCAGTGAAGTGACAGTAGAAACCTCCCCATTCGAACTACCCAACTCCCCTAACTACGCATTTGCTTCCGTTAAATTTCAAATTTTTGAATAATAGCATGACAAATACGGAAGATGTGATGCAAAGATGAGCGAATGGTTAAATTCTTCGGTGGGGTAGGAAATGTATTTTTAATCATCCAAATGCACCATTGCATTGCATGTTCCTTTCAAGTTTGAATAGCAACAATGATTGGTAAAAAAAACTATGTATATGTACCTCAATCAGGTATAAAAGCTCAACACCACCAAAAAAAAACACGTTTTATCAACCGAAGAACGCGGAACTAGAGTAAAGCTAAAACAAGAACAATTGCCACGCGGGACACGGGACTATGACGAGCGCAGGGAGACCAAGGAGGTAACATTCAATGGTGAGGAAAATCCGGCAAGACGCCAGAAAGCTGAGTCAGAAATGAGCCTAAGAAACCAAAGCTCAGGGGAATTGCCGTCTAACAGAGTTAACGAGGCCTACCAAAGCTTCAACAATAACTCTGCCATTTACTTCCTCCTATGTTGGCAGAGTTATTCCTCCTTCCTCCTAAAAGACAAGACCTCGCAGTAGACAATTTGAAAAAAAAAACAGTTGTGCCAAAAGAAAAAGACGCCCGCTCAACTCTTGATTACTGGTGTTGTCAACAAAAATTCAAAATACATCATACTAGTTCAATGAGCTAGTCTTACAGATGAAATCGCACTAACCCGCTAGCGGTATTTTCTCAGAATTATTCATTTCTCATGTGATCCCTTCCTCACTAAACAATAATTCAAATAAGATGTTGTTGGAAAAGGCAATTATTGGGCCATAAAATTCAACCAATTCTGGACTTCCTCTCTCAAAGGTTTGTTTTCATGCACTCTTCCGAACTATGGTCTATTTTAACATATTATTGAGGTAGTCGGTGAAGATTCTTTAAGTTACCTTGAAGTAATGAACTATAAATCGATTTATTTTCATTTTTAAAGAAGACGTATTCATTAGGCTCCGAAATCCCATTACCCCAAAATTTGATCTGTACCGAATTTAGAATAAAATGCAAATAAAAACAACATAGGGTCAGCAATGAAATGGTTCGGAATATTAGCGCAGCGTAGAGCACACAGAAAATGAATATTCTTCCTTGGAATGCAAATAGAATTATTTTCATGAGAGCCTCATTTATAACGAGGCCGCTGGTGAGTAAAAGGCTCAAAAAAGAACATTGACATTCGTGATCAAATTAAAACATGCTAAATACATTTCAGTACCGCACTCCACTGAACAACTAACGCTTCTCGAGTCGGAAACGCGTTGCAAAAGTGACAATCAGGAGAGTGTTCGTATTAAAGGAGAACGTCGTTGAACTCAAATTAAGCCAAGTAGCGAACAAGCCTTTCTACCGAGGTCATCATTTAGCGCCAGGAGCTAAAGAATCGAATAAAAACAGCAGACACGGAAAAAGATGAATCAAGGACAAAAAACTCTCAAGATTCTTACAAGATAGAATCAACCAGAGTCGGTTCAAATTACAAACGAGATCGACGTAACTTGGCGTAGAACATCTTATGACCCGTGTAATTCTAGAGCAAATTTAGGCTAGGACGAACAGACAGGGACGGCAGGAGTAAGACTGTGATTTGCAAGTCCGCAAGTGTGCCGGCGCCGTCCGTCAGGCGTGCCAGGTGAGCTGATCAATAGGTGTCTGACCGGTCACCCTAACTAGAAAACATCGTGGTGCCATCTCTAAACATCCTCATTTGAGAATTTACCTCCTACTGAGAATTTCTCTTTGATAATAAGTCATCAAATTTCTTCCCTTTATCGTGAACGATGGGGGATCAA
>JACJUY010001105.1:0-57846 GCA_014220935.1 Platorchestia sp. MABIK
CCACTCTTAACAAATATGATAAAATACCTCTACTACTTTAATGAACGTAAAAAAACAAATCAATTGACTTTTCCGTAGAATTTATTGCAGAAAAGAAATGAAAATATGTAACATTTTTGTTACATATTTTCTATTTTCCGCCTTCGCACGCATTTTTATCACTTATCAATGAAATTTTTTTAATACAGTAAACGCATAATTCTCTTGCACTTCGTAATGTTTGATCATTGAGCCCAAGTTCATGAACAATGACCTATCACATTGATTTATATTCATGATTCATAAGTTCGCCCACTCCCTCAATTATTGCTGTCCAATATTTCTACTGCACTTACTGCATTAAAGCTGGTAATCGCCCCATTTCTTTTTTAAATGCAAAACCCGCATCTGCTTTCCCCGCGTCCGTGGAGGTGTTTCGTGCTGCTGCGACGCACAGGACGAATCATGAGGCAGAACAGGATCAGGTCTGCTGGTTGCGGTGCGCACAATAGTGCTGCAACTCGGCTCGAGGTGTGAGACTTTCCGGGGATTTCCCAGGGGAGGAATAACCCGACAACTGAACCCCAGGGGGAGGACAGCAAAGGAGACAAGGCGATAGAAGAAGCCCGCTTCGCTGAAGAAATCCTTGATCCTAGTGTATAATAAAAATGGAGGAAAGAATGACTGCAAAGGGACAATAGACTGAGAATTTCTACTGAAAAGAAAGATGAAAATAGGCGGTCGGGGAATATCGAAAATGAGAAGCTGAGAGATTTAGTTGGGAATTGATGTTATGTTAGAAAACTTTGGAAACAACTTTGGGAATTCAAAACTTCTCGTGAAACCGATGAAATAACTCGAAGAAGCTGTTCTCAAAAGCTTCGTCTGAAATTTCAAAAAGTGTGCACAAGAGAGACATGAGCCTGAGAATAAGACATAGAAGATATCGAGGAAAATCAATAAAACCGTGAGATGAAAACCCCGCGAGGAAAGCATCAAAAGAGACACTACAAGGAGGGTCGGAGGGAGGGCTGGCGGGGGCGCAATCGGAGGCGCTCGTGTGGACACCTCCGAGTTTCCCAGGCAATTCCCAGAATCAATTTTTGCGCAAAAGTTCAGGGCCTCGCGGACCGATTAATATTTATTCGTCTTTTATTTTCTAGCATGTTCGACTCTGGCGAAACTTTTCTCTTGCACCAAAATTCGTGATCTTTCTTGAAAAATAGAATACCCTTGGGAGCTTATGGTAAAAAATTTATAATTATCTCTGGTTTGTAGTCGTATGAGGCGAAAAATTACAGCTGCTTGTATGAATTTATACATTTTATAGATATCTTCGTAAAATTATGTACCAACATAATCTTGTAAATTACTAGGTAATTCATATAATTGTTTTCATTGACTTTCGTTCCCATGAGAGTGCGACGGTAGAATCTCTGATACGCAGGCTCCCATTCGATGCAGTTCCCAAAATGGACTGCAAGGACAGAAAATCTGCACTACTGTGCTCAAGTTTATCGTTACAGTTAGAGTCAGAGTGTAATGATGATTTTTTATTGCGTCGGGGGGAAGCTTCCTGTAAATTTCATGGTCGATTACATCTGATTGAAAGTTGCTTTAAGAGGCTCCCAACCGGCAACAAAGATGTTCTTCAGAGAGACAGGCGGAATGCACTATTTAGTATGGAATCAAGGGAACCGGGAATCCATGCACAAGATCTGTTCCTCAATACCTTGTGGATCAAAACAGCATGATTGAAATCTGCTCATGAAACAAGTTAAATGTTGAAGAAAAACGTAATGTGTGGTAGAAGATGGACAGCAGTGAACCGAAAAAAGGCTGTAACTAAAGTTATTATTTCAACAAAATGAATGCCTTCCTTACCTTCCGCTCGGAACCTCACGTCTTTCTCCTGAGGTGAAGTTTGTGGTAATACGGTGCCAATTCACCAAATTAATTGTCCTTATTGTGGAAATTCAGGACAAATGTGCTGCAGACAACTTTCTTTCATCTGCAGACATGGCTGTCATAAGAACTGCAAACATCAAAGATGGCCCATGACCCCCGTTGACTCTACTTCAGTTTTTCCCCGATGACTTTATAGACGTTGGTTTTACCCCACCTCGCGTCACGACCCGACCTCGCGCCCTCGCACGCTGAGCCTGAGGAGCGCTCAGCGTGCTTGTGTTCAGGTGATACAATCGTTAGCAAACTTGTCGCTTTATTGATCGGAGACAGAAAGTTTTCAGTGCGGGATTTTGTGTTGTGTGCTTTGTTTGCAAAAATTTTATACGTATTTTACCTATAGAGGGGGATGGATGTTATGAACACGTATTCTGTAATGTAGACTTTTGGAAAGCAAGATATTTTCACCATAAAAAACTCTGATATATTGACTGTAAGAAATATTGACTGTTGGCAAGCAAGACTGTTGGCAAGCAGGTATTTATGAAATCCTCAGAAATACTGTACCCCTTTTTTTATTGCTTTTTGAGCACGATGTCCTTGAGAAGTAATGAATCTTTTGGCTATTCTGCGTATTTTCCGAAAAATTGATCTGAAGGTTTGGCGATGTTGGATGGGCAGCTCGATCCCTGGCTTATCACCTTTTGACTTTTTCCTTCCGGGATACCTAAAAAGAAGAGTTTACCGTGAAAAACCTACAAATCAATACCACCTCAATGCATTATTTGAGGTAAAAATCCGATGATGTACACCAGATCTTTCAAGAGCCGTAATGATCAGCGTGCGTAATCGTGCCGATTTTTGTCTGCTCTCAGAGAGGCGGCGAATGAACAATATTGTATTCAAAAAGTAAATAAACTAAACCTCGTATTTTTCAGAATCGCATTAATGCATTGTTTTCTAAAATCCATCCGAAATTAGGAAAGTTAGTGGAGATTCTTTTAGGGACCATATATGTTTCAAAATCATCCTGTACTCGTAGAATCGTCGGTTAAAGACAGGGTGGATTTTCGACCATACGTTTTCTGGGCGGTATATGCTGAAGGTGAGAGTATTTTATATTCAGTCTGATAAAATGACGCTTACAAAGATCCGTGAGACTGGATTTGTAACGACAGGGATATAAAAATGAAATCACTATGATTTAAAAATAATTTTCACCCCACAAGTTTCTGTGCTAGTAGTTTATTAGTGATATAATTCCCCAACAACTCTAGTGTCGCATCCCCCTACACACAACACTTCTTGCTCAGGTCGCAACCGTCTTCACTGCAAAGCTGCAACTTCTGCACTGCCATGCATCATAACAGAAACATCGTAGCATCACCTTAACGCCATCACCACCACCGCTCCACAAACATATCATCACCACTGCATCACCATCACTACTGCACCAGCATCACAGCCCTCATTACCACTGCACCACCATCACACCCCTCATCACCATCACCATTGCACCACCATCACACCCCTCATCACCATCACCACTACACCACCATCACACCCCTCATCACCATCACACCCCTCATCACCATCACCACCATCACACCCCTCATCACCACCACCACCATCACACCCCTCATCACCATCACCATCATCACACCCCTCATCGCCTTCACCACCATCACACCCCTCATCACCACTGCACCACCATCACACTCCTCATCACCATAATCAGTTACCAGTCGGCTACAGGGCGCCGGTCCTGAACTCCCTCATTCCTTGTGTTCCAAAATTCCAGGGCGGTTGCACTCAGAAAGAAAGTTTGTTTTCCTCGACGCTCCTATGCAGGGGAAAGCCACCAACAAAAGGGGACCCTCTCGGGAATAGGAATCAAGAGCCTCGGAATCGCTCGAGATTCGAAGCAGCAGTGCATCCTAAAGCCGTGTAATCGACACTGAGATGCGTAATACGTTGAGCCACTTTAGGTGCACTTGTTCATTTCATTTAGGGATCGAATCTTGCTCAGAATCTGCATGGAAATCGAAACCTTTCGAAAGCAAATTCCCGGAACGCTCTCTACAAAAACTCTCCGCTGATCAAATGTCGGCCCGGCAGAGGCCTACCAATTTTTGCTGCCAGATTGAAAAAAAATTATTCTAATCGATGCGTGAGGGTCTTGGGAATCCTTGGCAGCCGCTGAAGGTTTCATAAGTGTAATTCTTTCTTAATGCAATAAGAACTATGACTGAAATGAACAATGATAGATATTTTTATTCTTTATTTTGTCGTTGGATAAAATATTTTTTAGTGCTCAGAAAACGTCAGAGTCCGGACTCATTTCATCCGTAGTATTTCAACAAAAGTTCACTCGTCACATTTTCAATATTTACTCGAAAATTGATTGTTAATCCTAATTTCTTACGTGAATTGGTTTTCAGAGTTGGATTTTCAGATTATTTAAATTAAAATAAGATGGAACGCTCATCCTTGTTGCTACATTCGAACGAATTTCGAAAGAAATATCTAAACGATTAACTTGTTCCATAATTCTATCATCAGGCACAAATCCACTTGAGGAACAAAATATAAGTTCAACGGGTAGAACCAGTTTCCGAGGTTTTGAAACTACTTACCTCGCCGTGGTAACTCGATACCGTAGGGCTACGGTAGGGCTGCGTGGGGGTGGTCGTGCGACCATGCCTCTGCTGGTGAGGTGCGGAGAAGAGGGTTGGGGAGGATGTGGAATGTAGCACACGAGGGAGAGGGTAAGGGTAGCTCTCGCCTCTTTCACAATCAGGATTCGTGCGGTTATTTATGAAAAAGAAATAAGTAAATAGTTCAAGATCGCGCAACTTGAATAAAAAACTCATATTTTGAAGATTTTATTTTTGAGTAATAACAGCTCCACCCACCGTACGTTGAACACAAAAGAGGTGTTTTGTTTTTGTCATTATGAAAATCTATAATCTCTTTTTTGTGAATTTATTCTGTTTCGATCAAAATGTGGACGATCTCTTCGTTCAGGGAACACCATCGATCAACACCAGATTTAGAATGTAATATAATTATGCCCATTTCCTAGTGTTATCGATAAAAATAAAACACACATACTCGTAGACTTCCATTCAGGTATTTTTTTAACACAATACACCGAAATGTTACGAACCTAGAGAATTCGAACTCATCTCGTACGTAAGTAGGAAAGCAATGATAGCTTCAGAAGTAAGCCAAGAGACCATGTAGGCTACCCATCGTATTGCATCAAGTCAAGTCGCGGAACCGCAAGTTTTTCTATCTTGCGGTGGACCTAAAGTTGTCTCTCACGGCTGGAAGCTTCTTTATCCCAACTGTCCTCTCGCCTCAGCTGCTCCGGGCCGGCAGGTGTTGGGAAGGCCGTGACCTAAGCGGTCACCTGCAGTCAGGATAGGTAAAACCGGAGTTCAACGTTTTGCACTGAAATTCTCAGATATTTTAAGCCGAAATGCATGCAAAATGAGCCTCGTCATAACCTCGCGCCAGCATGTATTGTTCACCAGCGCATGAAGTGTTTGTGGCATTTCATAAAGGCTTTCATTTTGGATAAGTGCACGAATTGCGCACTCGATTTCCTTATCCAGACCAAGAAGAAAATTATAACTGTAATCGAACACATGAGATGCAGCTTCCATGGTCGAAATACGGAAGTTTGATCGAATAAATTCAGAACGCAGGCTCAGGCTGCAAAGTTTTACTTCTTATTAGATCCCTTGCAAATTCTCGTAAATACTTATTTATGCCGCAGCGCGTAATTCCCTCGAAGAACACATGCTTCGCTCATTTTTTCCGCAAGATTCTTGCCCACTGCCATTCAGCTCGTGACTCGAGCTTTTGCTGCCCTTGTTCGTCTTGTCAAAACAATCTTGCTGCTCATGTTCCTCTCGTCAGTAAAATGTTGATGTTCTTGTTTATCTTACAAGAACAATGTTGCTGCCCTTATTCATCTTGTCAGAATAATATTGCTACTCCTGTTCGTCATGCCAGAGCAATTTGGCGTTCTCGTTCATCTTATCAGTGGTATGTTGCTGATTATGTTTGTCTTAGCGCAATATTACTGCTCTATTTCGTTTTGCCAGTATTGAGTTGTTGTTCTTGTTCGTCTTGCCAATACGATTTTGCTATTCTGATTCGTCTTGTCAAAATAATGTTGCTGTTCTTTTTTCGTCTCATCGAGATCTGAGAGGAAACACACAAGACATGTGATGCTTTAAGCTGGCTTGATGATAAGAACCTAGTGTTGGGTGTTGGACTTCGATTAATTAGAGCGAGGTGTGAAAATAACCAAGCGTTTGCATGTCGATCGTCGAAGTTCGCGCCGTTCAAAGTTTGTTGTTTCTTCTAAGGGAGTTCTCATCATGATGAAAATCTTTAATTTGAAAGCATTTTCTTTTCTTCAACGAACTTTTTGATAGTATTTTTTACAACTAGATTTAGGATCAAATTGCACAATGAACACCGAAATTGGTTGTTGTACAGTAGCTTCTAATGTCCCACTCATTCTTCCTGAGACTGTGAGAGGAGCAGCATCTACTCCATGGGCTCACAGCATACTGGCTGCAATCCACTTATTTTAATTACACAGAGTTACAGCTGAGACTATAAAGGAGTACTGGAACTGAACCATACAGGTGGCCTCACGAGCTTTAGTGTAAACAATACACCACTTTTGTTTCAGCCAAATGAAAACAGAAAAATTAACTCTTTGTTCTTCATTTTTCAGGCAGTAATAACTTCTGTGTTGAGTCCAAAACAACCATGGTCTTCTTTCCCAGAGATTTCATTCACGATCTTCACGTTTGATTTTTATACATTCTATGGTCAAAATCAATGCCCTGGCTAATAAGCGGCGCGCTTTACCGTGCTCGACACAGCCGTTCCCGGCATTGCAGCGCCACTCGCCGCACTCACCTCCAGCCAGGCGAGCTGCCCCGCGGAGGACTCGCCCAAATGCTCACCAAATGAACCATCTGTTCACATTGGCGTGCGTGAGGAATAAAAGTCTTCACTAGAAATGATTTAAATTGAAAGGTGCACGCGTTGCCATTCCCACTCGATATTTTCCTTTACAGTTTAATGCGGTTTTCAACGTCATGTTCATGCTTTTATTAATGCATAAAATTTCAAATAGGGCCTCGACATTATATGATATTCCTGCTGGGTCCTTCTGTGTGTTTTTGGAGCTGAGCGTCTCATTTTCTTTCGCCTAACATTTCTTATGCCCTTTCTTTAAGAATTTCGCCAACTTCAAAGAGCAGTGAGATTGCAGTATAATTCAATTAATCATACAGTCATGTCATTACACCGTGATAATGATGACTGAAATCCCACAGAGAATGTTTTGCCAGGAAAAAGCAATCGAAATAGCATAAATGTTCTAGAGCAACCCAGTCCGTCACTTAACGTGTTCGCTGCGCAAATTTAGAAGTGGATGTGACCGCAGCCATGACTGATTTGAAGGCAACATGCAGAGGCAATATTAGGTGAGCTTACACACCACAGGCGATGCGAGTGCTGCATGGCAAAAACAGCGCATCGCTGAGAGGCACGTGATATTTTTTGCAATGAAATATTAAGAGGGTGATTCTTCAGCCAAAAATGCTAAATCGGTGAGCTAGGATAATTCTTCACAGATTTCACGGGCTTCGTTTTTTTACTGAAATAAGAACTGGTTCTTTTTTTTCTCATGGAGCAATGAATATGACATTAACAAACAATATGTACATTTTATGGTATATCAAGGCATGCTAGTGTGTGAGCACGTTCTGACAAAGCTGAACAAAAAGTTATTTCTTATTTCTTTCAATGTAGAACGCCATTAAACGTAGATTAGCTCGGCATCAAGATAACTATCAAAACTAGTTTTAGATTTTTGCTCAAAACAATTTTTCACATTTTTACTTTTCATGAATGCTCCCTTCTGATGGAAATTGAGCGAGCAAATTCACGTTTATTTGTTTAAAATATGGTAGCAGTGAGCCCGGTCCCAAGGGATGTGCAGAGGAGCAGAGCGGGAGCTGGAGGGGAAGAAGCTATCGCACATTTTAGGGCGATATCGAGGTCCGCGAAGACGGCTTATTCTTGTCAAATATTCGAAACATTCTGCCGAAAGTTTTATTCACGGAACTTTCGACGGATACTAATCTTGTTGACGTTTCGGGACAGAGCAAGGCATCTGGGGAATGCTGGGGAATGCGGTGGGGCAGGGAGGAACAGGAGGAAGGAAAGGTCAGCAAGGAAAATAAAGCGAATTTTTTGAAGATCTAAGGGCATCTAAAAAGGCCACTGATTTTTCAAAAATATTTTACAGTGCACCAGTAGAGGCTATTCAGACTTTGAAGTTATATGTTTCTTATTAAATATTCCTTTGACGTACAATTTTAGTTTCTTTAATGAATGTACCTGTGTTACCGATACAGAATGTCATTGTTTAATATTTTGAGAGCAAAATTTGTGTACATTTTCGAACGCGATATAAATAAATGTGTTAAAAACCTCCCTAATATTTTTGCTGTCAGGGAGCCTGTGATGGTGCAAGCCTAACAATGCACGAAAATCTGTTTGTAACAGGACGGCTAAAGCGGGCTTTCTTCACAGGCAAAGGCAGAAAACAACGCCAATTCTCCGTTGAATAAATTTAGCATGGCTTAATAGGAAAACCTTTACTTGCAGCGGACATGTAATTGTAAATTCATTAATTGTGTATCTTATCCAAAGCAATTGAGAAAAAAGTCCGTACGACAGTACATGAAGAGTCATTGGACGGTTATAAATAGCACAGATAACTGCACAAAAATGTCAACCTAATAGCCCACAGGCACGAAAAAATATTAGTTTTGCAACATAAGAAGATCATCGCCTAATTTGCATAGTACAAATCAAACTATTAGTGGTCACTGGAGCAGGCGCAGTTTACGAGCGGCGGCTGTCGGCCAGCAGGGTAGTAGACATTAGGTAAATCAAAATTTTTTTTAATACTGGATAGCTTCAGTAACCTTTGCTGTGGAAAGAAAGCATCGTTCTCATTTGTTAAAGCAATTGAATGCTCCTGTTTGAAAGCCGCTTCCCGATGCATCCTAGGTTCACCTCCACTTACAGTTATCCCCTCAGGTGGCAAAAGATAGGCTTAGGTTAAGTTAGTCCATCCTACGCTATGGGAACTGGCACCTCCAAGGTAGATACTGTCAAGTTACCTCAGCTATAGAAAGTCCTTTGAATCTTCTACTTTTCATGCCCTCTTTGCATCTTTCAGCGTTAATACCTCATTCGCTGTCGTTTCTTTATTTTTTCTTACTCTCCCTTCATAACTTGCTGTTTTTAGAGCAGGTTTTCCTGTGTGTTATCGCACCTTGTGCATAGGCTCCACGTTTTCCTTGGTCTAAACTATATACCCTTTCTTCTGAGAAACATCTTTGTTATGGAAATGGAGCCTCAACACTTAAACTCTGATTTGTTAAACTGAAGTTCAATGTTCGACTTAAATTGATGTCGATTGTAGAAATAAATTTTCAGGTGACATGGTATTAATGGATCGAGACTTCTTTAGTTTTGAATAAGTATTATTGATTTTAATTCAGTTGTAATTACTAGTCGGTCAGTAGCAATGTGAATATCCCTTACGTGTCCACCGGTGGCTCATGTCTCAGTCTAAGTATTGATCTAACGTTTTCGGTTGTGAAACGTCCTACATAATAATAATAATAAAAGTGTTAATCTAACTAACACACACTACTTTTCGTTTTCAGTTCTTTACGCAGTAGATACCCTTCTTTCCTTGGTATCATGACTCATGAGGCTTTCTGCTCATGCAGGCTACCGACGAATTTTTGACACAGACTTTCAAGTCGCCAGTTGTTGCATTTATTTCCTTTCATAATCTTTTTTGTCATAAAACTTGTTGAACTGCTTCGGATTACTACCCTATGTGGCGAGCGCAAGGGTTGAGTTCTACGCCTAAAATTCTATCGTTTTGTATTTATACTGCGTCAGCGTGCGTATATGCACAAGTCATTGTTTCAGTTGATGTAAAGGGTTTCTAATGTTTGTTGTTATAGAATTACGCAGCCTTATTATGAATTCATGTAACGATTCTTTGCTGAGCCTCTATGTAGAAAATAATTTGTCTTACGATCACTTTCTCTGCTCCTCCTCTAACTACATATTTGCTTGACCCCTCTCCTTCCATCTTCTTATTCTTTCTCCAAATTCCTAGCCTAGTTCTTTATTCATTGACCTCTGGCATATATGTTTTGCTCTTCATTTAACGAAACCTCTTTCTCATCTTTCCCAGAATAATTACTACAAGAGTTTGCAGCTCCCATACTTAAATTTCAAGTGCACTCTGACGCATCATTTTAAACATGGAAGTTCCTCCTGACTCTCCCACCTCGCGGCCCTCCCGTCGCAGTGTTCTTATAAAGGCCCTCCCTAAAAATTATACCGAAGCAACATCTGCGTCGGATAACTCTGTTGCTTTTGTAAATCTTCCCCATCGGACTCCCCTCGCCCCGCCTTCCATTTCCGTGTCCTGCTTTGTGCTCAGAGATGCTCTTGAAGTCATTTCTACTCAGTGATGCTCTGATTTCACAGGCACGAAGTTTTTACAAGTCCGTTACATTCGTGGAACTTTCACCTGCGTTGCTTGTGTATGCACATCCTTATAATTATCGATGGCCGCAAAACTGCTAGCTCGAAGCGACCAGGTTCTTTTTTAATGAATGAACTTTGCATTTTCAAACTTTACTCCGTTCCTCAATCATTTCGCCTCCTGAGCATAAGTAAAGCGTGGACTCACTCAGAAGAGATCGTAGTTTAACTTTCCATTTTTTCAAAAATGCGAAGGATCCCTCTTGTACATTTGCAAACTGACATTCGATTCGAGGATGATTAGAAGGGCTGTTGCTTTTCTCCAATCATGAAATATGAAACAAACCATCACTTTAAATTCAAACCATTCCAGGTGAATTGGAAATCACGTTTTCAGAGAACCTCATTACAGCGTATAAAAGACTGTGTGTCATTTATGGATATCCTGGCAACGACTTACAGTGGATACAAAATTAGCACAACCACGAATTTATCATTGGTTACTTTATGCGTTTCGAATTATATCTTTCGCTAGTGAAAAAATATAAGCTCAAATGATTTCAACTCACACGCAATAGAAACTCAAACTTGCAAACAGAATCTCGAAAGGTTGGAATTTAATGGTTGAGACATATGCCTCTAACTTCGCTATGGAAATACCTCGCTCTAAATGACGATCTTTTTAAAGACAATATCACATCCGCTTCACGAATTTGCGTCAATCATGGCCAAGGATTTTTAGTTTATTGCTTTCGACTGTTCACAAAGAACCCAAGAAATTACAAAATAACCAGAAAGAGAATTTACATTCTGCATGAGCTTGTTTTCGAAAACAACCCCGATGACGTGACTTTAACAGTAGCTTGCTCATTCGTACCATTTTTGAACAATTTTAACAAATAGAAATAATACCATTGAAAATAGGGCAAGGCTTAGATTGTAAATATCATATTTTCAAAAATAAGACAGACTGTTAACAACGGAAGTTTCAAATTCAAAGAGTCTTTTTCAACATTATTTGATCGAAAGCAAGGGGAGTTAACTAACAAACAAAATTCAATTGTCTTGAAATACTAATTAAAATACTAAATTCAAACATTAAACAACTCGAGCGTGATACGCGAAATAAATGTCGTTTTTCTGAGTTTTGCATTTTAAAATGAGAAAAAAGACTCCATAATTCGATGACCAACAGAATTGGAAACGGAGGCTAAACAATGAAGTCGTTCAGTTATTCAGAACGATTGCAGTTTTCGGCATAAGAGCGAATGGCTTTCTGAGAACGACTAGCGAGCGTTTACGGCACGAAAGCTCCTTCCGACATGCTCTGCAACGCTAACGCTCAGCGCTTTTGCTGTACAGCCCACGTAGTCGGATGCACACGGTACTAAACAATGTTGATAGAAACAGCTGAGTACACAGTTTTCGGATGTGCATCTCTGCAGTTAGAGTAGGAGTCAATTCGATTTTTATTAACGAGGAGAATATGAAAATAATGTACATGACGTATTTCCATGAAGGAGCGCAAAGATCTTTTTTCGTTTTTTCCCATTATGGGCTTAAATAAGGCGAAAACACCACATTATTCATTTCAACAAATTTCGCGATTCAGAATATTGTTTACAGCTCATTCGGAGAGG
This sequence comes from Platorchestia sp. MABIK, assembly GCA_014220935.1. NCBI lineage: Eukaryota > Metazoa > Arthropoda > Malacostraca > Amphipoda > Talitridae > Platorchestia > Platorchestia sp. MABIK. The sequence continues at coordinate 12,147 of JACJUY010001105.1, forward strand.
CTAACCGGGAAAATTTTTGAGAAAAACAATTTTAAAGAATGGGGTTTCAAGAAACAGGCTGCGAAGTTCGAGCATACCACAAATGCCCTAAAAAGGAAAGTCTTGATAGAATTTTTTCCAAATTATAATGTACAGAAACTAAAAAATAAGCATGAAAAATCACTTGTGCGAAAACTGAACAGCAAAAATGGTGTTTGCATTTGGTAATGCTCCAATCTAAGAATTAAATACTGTTATTTTAAACCGTCTTCATCGTATGAATCTCACCTGGATGTTTTAAATAAAAATAATCTAGAAAATGTGAACAATTAGAGGCGCTCAGGTAACTCTTCCCCCAGAGCGCTGTGTACAAGTGTTGCAGAGCATGCCGGCGTAGGAGCTTTCGCTCTGACCAACCTCTCGCTGGCTCTCTTCAGTCGGCTACAAAAAAAAAAAATCGGCATCTTAGGATGCTTTATTTCCAATCAAGCCTGATACATATGATCTTGAGCATTGGTTTTTCAAATGTCTTATAACTAACACTAGATATAGGACACCATGACGGTTCCCCCGTAAAGCCGGTACCCATTTCCGACGCCTGGGTTGAGTGGGGTATTGTGCTTGAGCTTTCCCTTATACCCAACGGGGAAAATCGCCGCGCCACCGCCGGGATACGAACCCTCGTCTCCAACATGCAAGGCCGATCCCTTAACCACTGTGCCACTGCGAGACCTGCTCCTCTGCCGGTAAGTGCAATCGTTCTGTAAAACTATAAAGGACTCCAATGTTTTAGCCTTCGTTTCCAAAGGTTAAAATTCCAAAGGCTCCGAGTTATAGAGTCCCTGAACAACATAAGGCTCAGCTAAATGACATTCAACACGCTCATTCCTTTAATTTTCTGTAGATCCAATGTTTGTATTAAGTCTTTAATGTTACTTTCAAAACAACTGAATATTGTGTAATGTATACATCTCTCCTTGTTTCAGGATAAATATTGTTGATGCAGACTCTTCGAAATCGAAGCGTTCATCTTTGACTTCCTGTTTTCTGTTTGAATTAAAAAGTTTACAATCGAAGCTCTGTTTTTATTTTTCTTTTAATTGGTAAACTCTAAAAAAAGTGATCAATATTCTTCAAAATGTTCAAAACAATATTGATAATGATGCTAATATTAGTAATTGTAATTTTGAAAGGGGCTAAGTAAATATTATCAGCATTGATATGAGAATTATGCAGTTATACCAGCACGGTATTTCCATTGTGTGTTGTTATAGGTGAAAGATAAAGGTTTATTTTACAACAGACGAAAGAAAAATAAGGACTGTTTTCAAGTCATGATGAAGCCAGATCCAATGAGAAAATGAAAACTCTTTTTCACGAACACCTTCACATCGTTTTCTTGTATTTAAAGGCTCGTTAAGAACGTGCTGCTGGAACATGGTTGTAGGAAACCATTTTAATCATATTTTCAAATGAAAATATTCTGTCCAATGTGCTTAGGTTGGTTCCTAGATAGCTTCTACTTTCTCTTTTTCTAAGCATTGAATAGCTTAAACTTTTTCTTTTTCTAAACATTGAATAGCTTATACTTTCTAAACATATTTCTTCGTACTCAACCTGATTCAATTCAAATTTTCTTCCTACATTAATCGTTAACATTCATTCAAATGTTGAGAGCATGAAGATAATGTCTACTCCTAAAAATTAGGTAGATTATACAATATTTGAGTTTGAGTGCAATTTGTAGGAGTGTCATGCTCGAGTTAGTTAAAGTTTAAACCTTTCCATCTATCTTCCGTCTTCACAGCATACGTTCTCTGTCGCTGACAGTCAGCAAGCACATTTACCTGTATCCGCAGCTAGTGTTAGCCTAGTAACATAACAACGACGAATATACAGTACACAATTTCAAATGATGTATGCAAACTACGAGTATGAGCTTCATCCTTTTTGAATCTCACTACGCATTCATTCTCATCCATATCATCATTCACTGCCATCGATGCTGATGTGTGCTTCTTTTGCTCTTGCAGACTCTGTCATACTTATAAAAAATCCTGACAGCCTTTCAGATAGCTAAGCCCCTGCGCGATATAATAGAAAAACTTGCCGCCGTTCATTTGACGTATAAAATTTGGACTTTCATCCCAACGGCTGAGTCTGTGTGACAAGTTCGCAAATCCTTTTTTCAGGGCGCTGTATCGAACCAAATCTTCGCCTTGCCAAAAAACGTTGAGCTCAACATTAAGCAGGCGAGGTGGGTTGTGCCAAGCAGTGTTTGAGACTACAGATCTTCAGTGCGAATGCCAAAAACGACATCTAGCAGCTTGTTGTCTCATGTCGGTTTCAACGTCCGTTTCGAGGATTTTGTCAAGAAGCGAAACAAAGCTGGAGCCGTGGACCTGCCAAATTTGGAGCGTCACTACCTTTAGCGAGCTTCAGTTCTGCCTGCAGTCCCAGCGCACATGTTTATCATGAAGTTCCCAAAGTCGGTGGCAAAACAAAAGCCCAAATCCCGAAATCCTCCGAAGTTATCGTGCCTCATAGGATTTTCTCTCGTGAGAGTTTAGCTTTTTTTCTATCTCTTCAGCTCTGATGGGATTTTCTCCATGATATTTTCTTTGTTTTGTATGCTGTACTTACGTAGCGCTTATCATGGAAATGGGCTTTTTAAACTTTCAACAAATTAAATAATTTAAAAACTTTCAGACTTTAATTGCTTCTTTGAGTATTATACCTCTTCAACTCAGAGGCGGTAGAGCCCTTTCTTTCACTCGAGCTATCTAATTATTTACATATTCTTGTCTCGTCTACACTTCAGTTAATGACTTCATAATGGAAATGAAAGAGGTGTGCTACTGCTGCGATTTTTTCCCTAAATTCTTGTTTCACGGCGTAATTCTGAACATTAGATTTCAAATGCGTTGATATACATAAAACGAGTAGCTTATGTATTATGCATACTGAACGAGTTCATAAGCATAGAAAAAATATTTCATGAATTATCAGACGCTTGAACGAGCTAAAATGAATGGAATTTAATAAATCATCTCACGCTTCACCAGTCATCCACCGAGCCTCACGCAACTTGACGTTGTGTCGCTTCACTTCTCTTGATGTGGTGGTACATTTGGCGTGTCTGCGCTGTGGTCCACTCCGTGCGTGTGAAGCCACTTCAGGTGTGTGAGCGAGCCGCATTCCGGCAGGTGTTGCATCATCAGGTGGGATATCGTGCCCCAGCCTCAGCGCGTCGCACGCTCCAGTATTGATGTTTATAATGCCAAGCTGCTCGGCGAAGCTTGAATAATCACTAAAAGAAAATGTATCATTGAAGTATTTGCCTGGTCTCCGAAGGATCTGAACTATTTAGAACTACAATAATAGCTATTCGCTTAATTTCGTGTGAGATATGCATTCATGTCAGTGTATTTGAGAGATTTGATGCTATCTCTTTCTTTCCAGGTAAGTTCGCTTCAGCATTTGGCAGCCAGCGCCTCTGCCGAAAGTGAGGTAATTTCTTCAGCACTATATAGCTCACAACATCAAATAGTACGACTTGAATTCATTTTTTTTAGATAGGCAGAACACAACCGATGAGTAACCAGCTGACAGTGTGCATGCAAGTGCTTGCTTTGCTTCAAAATCTGTCGGTTTCACATTTTAGTTTGACTACGTTCATGAAAAAATTGCAAAAAGCATGACGATTGCAACTGGAAGGCGAATGCTGAAAGTAGATTGAATGATATTACTTCTAAAAAGCAGTAAGAATTTTTGGGTAAGTTGCTTAATTTTCTCAAAACACACTGATTGGAATGTGGGAAAATTGTTGTATTGCATTAATCATTCAATCACTGTTTAAAAATAATGAAATTTTCTTTCAGTATTTTGGGGGATATGAATAACTGTAAACATACAAGGAAGAGACACACAGAGAGACTTTGAGATTTTGTCTCATTACATTAGAGTAATAGAGACAGGCTATGTCGCACACATTTTTTATCCAAGAGATTTATTTAATGTTTAAATCCTTATGACAATTGCTTGTAGGTGCTAGTTAAAACTTTTGCCAGTGTACACCTAAGAAACTGATATGGATGCACGAAATTGTATTCCTTCACTGAGAGAAATTTTTGAGACACCTGTGTGTCTCACACGGTTATTCGAAATATTTTGATACACAGTAGAATATTTCCGTTGACCACATATTAAAGTGGTTGAGAGAGTTAAAGTACATATTCACGTTTCAAACGGCTAAATTTTTTTTGTAGAAAACCGAACTGTGTTTAGATTTTGTGAATAAAGTACAATTCTCTTAAAAACCCAAATACCTTCAATAATTTTTCTTCTAACTCTCAGACGTTCTTAGACGTTGTCTGTACATTAGTGTACTCAGTGACCCATCTGATAAAGTGAAATATTTGTGTGGAATAAAATTGATTTACGTTCAAGTGTGTCATGGTTGACACATCTAAGTGTGTCGTATTAGCCCATGACACATAAAGGTGTCTCGGTTTTGGGACAACATTTTTCTCAGTGTGATTATAGTTTTCAATCTTGTGACGCTCGTTGTTTCAGCAGCAGAATGCTGCGAAATATCAATCATTTTGATAAGAAAGGAAAACTGACGCTAAGGCTTTCATTTGAGAGGAGGTCATGAAGAATGTTTTCAAGTCTAATGGTTCTAATGTTTTATTTCACTCAGTTCTCATTTCAAAAAAGAATCTAAAATTTGAAGAAGTATGCTATGACATCTTGTAGCAATTTGAAGAAAGTGCATTAACGTGTAGCAGAAAACTGTTTTACGAATACATGATTTATTTCAGCAACTGGAATGTACATATGCGTCGATCATGTGCAGGACTTTTTCGTATTTGATAAAGTTTCATCAACCAACCACTCACAGCAAATATATACTATACATATATATAGAAAATTCAAATACATTAGCTCTGAAAGCCAGTGAAACCAACTGAAAACTAGAAACGATCGAAATCATTTAAAACAAAATGTGTGGATCAAATTTCTGTCAATCTTTCTGTTTAAAAGTATTCCGACATAGGCAGTGTTTTTTGTAAGGGGAAAACACACAAAAATTAAGACGCTCAATTTTGACGCGGAGTTATGCATTTGGTGTGAGGTGCACATTGGCGAGCTTAGTGAAGGTCAAACTTATAGCAAACTTCAAAAGGCCTCTCAATTTGTGAGGCTACTTTAGTCGTCATTGCTTACCAGTACGTGTCGCACTGAGTAGAACCATTTATTCTTATAGATTAGTTTTTTCCTTCTTATAGACCTGCTTTGTGCTTACTTCACGTGAGAGAAATTTTGTTCGACTTCCAATGATTTGTGTTTCAATCATGATTTATTTGTACTTCAAGCGCTGAATAATTTCTGCATGAACTTCATTTCAATAACAATCAAAATTTGAGTGTATTTTTAATTTTACAGGTACTCTGACATTCAAATTTTATCTCCTGAATGCATGCATGGATTATTTTGAAGTCACAATTTCGTAATTTTACGGAACGCTGCAGGATATATGCTCTATGTAATAGCCCTAAACCGAAAACGTCGAGCAAAAATAGTGCTTTTAAAAGCGACAGTATGGTAACTCTTTTGTTGAATCTGCTGGAGAATTGGTTGTTGTCTATTTATTAGGAAAAAATGGTACCTTAGAATTGTATCAAAATTGGGTTAAATTATTGTCTCTAATTTTTAACAGCAAGAGCTGAAGAGAATAGACTTTTGTCATTTTACCACATCGTTCGTAATTAATGTGGGCGGGTAATTCAGATGACATTGGAGCATTTGTTCCTACATTTGAAGGCACCAGCCATTTAGACACTGAGTTGAACATGGAAATGAATGACGTTCTTTTTTTCCTTTACTGCCAACAATACCGAAAGAAGTGCACCTATATACTACGTAAGTACTAATAATTGGACAACCATTGATGTGTAGAAAATCTTAATATCGCTCGCTCATTTTCGGTCATCTTGATATCAAGTTTAAACTTCTTACGCAGCGCCGTTTCATCCAAGTCACAAGAGCGCAGGACAAAGAACTGAGAACAGCTCGCGTCGCTCTACAGTTCAGCACGCGACAAGAAACAGCATAATATGCAGATGAGAAGTCAGCTCCTTTCGCAGGCAACTGGTTAGTATTTCTTTCGTGTTCCCGATGTTCCGGTGAATGTTCAAACTCGAGGGTTAGATGGTTGCCAGATGCTAACATTGAACTCTACGTCTCGGACGCTAGAGCGCAGCTTGGAACACTAAACTCTTTCACTGCTCTGAAACACGTAACATTTGCGAACGTAATCCTTCAGGCGAGCATCATCAATTTTTGTGGATTCCGGGCGGCATCAAGCGTTTAATTGGAATTCAAAACCATGGTCGTTATGAAAGAATGACTTCTGTAGAAAACGCTGGTGCAAATTGCACGATAAAACTTCCCACGTTTCAATAGCGGGTATGCCGTGTTTTATTACTAAAACTGTGCATCATGGAAGTGCTTCATCTTAGGATCTGCTGTGGAATTAAGGTTGATTTCATTCAACTCCAAAATTTATTCAAGAGGAAAGATCAAAACTTTTGTCTAATTCTGTATGACCTGTTGTGCTTGTAATCAAGAAACGGCTAAAAATAGTGCCAATAAATTAAAAGTAACGATAACATAAAACTGAAGTGTCCTCTTCAGTTCAAAAATGATTTTTTGGGAAATTTCACTCAGTTTTTTAGATGTTTTTTTGCCCAAAGAAATCCCTGAACTAGCGGTACCCAATGGTAAAGCATAGACGCTTTATGAACAAGAGTTGCGTATTCCGGTCCGAGCACAGCAGTCTACGAGGCGAGCAAAGCACTACTGAGACTCCAAAATTACATTTCATCTTTGTTCAGGTCATTGTGAGAAACTCAAGGACACAATTGATTCACCTTCAACTGAATTAATGATACACTGAATGTAATAAACGACAGCTCTCTTGTTCATGGCCTCACCACACCAGTCATGCCTCACCACACCAGCTATACCTCACCACACCAGTCATGCCTCACCACACCATGCCTCACCACACCAGCCATGCCTCACCACACCAGCCATGCCTCACAACAGGGCCGCTGCCCACAGAAGAGAGTCGCAAGAATTATCGCTGGATGAAGCATCTGATGGTGCCGAGCATTATCGTAATGGGCAATAAAAATGATGCAATGGCACCCGAGCCATCATTGATATGTGGCTCCACTGATCCCTGGATTTATCTGTCGCAGTTCTCACTCGAATAAATCACGAATGTTCTGTTCACACAGCGATTTTGTGCTTCGTTGGACCTCCAGACAACAAAGAATTTATTGCACGAGGATTTATTGCAGCCTGTGGCGATATTAAATGTAGTTCTGCGTGTACATGTTTGCATTGAGTTTATTATCTACTTTGTTCGGGAATAATACTTATTCATGTTGAGCTGAATTTATTATGGAAATTTGTTGAAGTTTGTGAGAAAATAAGAATCCAGCGCTTATCGGCATTGATTGTGCTGATCCCAGGCTTTTCTCTGTTAATTCGTACATTTTATTTTAGCATGTTTGTTAAGCTCTGCTCTGGAAGACTTATTTATGCTCTAAATCCAATAGTAAATAGAGTGATTTGACGAATGTATTAAAACTAAAGATTCAAAGGTGCGAGCAAATACAGTACGGTTACAATCTCTATACTTCACATTCCTTACATTTATTGAAGTAAGCGTGACTAGTTGATAATAAAGTATTTTCAAAAATGAATTTTCAAAGTGCATCAGGTTTTGAATATCACTTGACATCAATACCTGCGGGACATCTACGGGAGCGTGCACATAACACTACTCCATTAGGCTTACCCTCTATTTCACCACGGTAACGACCCAGAAATACAGCGGCTGCTACAAGGCGCATTCATACTGAATACCAAGTTTTGTGCCCCTCGCATTGACGACATCGAGCGTACGATACGAGACTGGGTGTCTCGCTCAGGTCTGTAATATCGCACTCCTGCGTGCCTTCTAACTACTGCGAAATCATTAAAAATTCTCTCAACAAAATAATTGCAGCCAAATGCAAGCAGCAACTCGACAACTGATCCCACAATTTTAGCGCGAGTGAAGCTCATGCAAATGCATCGCAAACAAAGAAAATCGGTCGCCGATTCTTCAAAAGAGAAACTCACGTTATGAATACATTGCCTGAGAAATAAATTATTTTTTTTTGTGTAGTCTAATGAAAACAGGTTCACGAAATCCCAAGACATGACAGTAGGATCATTAATTTCTCGTCTAAAAATGAGTCTTGCAGAGGGACGCTGCCTCAGCGGCCCTCTGTGTGCAGCATCGGCCGCACTGCAAGCGCTCTGAGCTATTTCATTTTCGTTCCAGATTGGAGAAATCGAAGCGTGTAATGCCGTTTTAATGCCAAATGGTCCTCGTCATCTGAATTCTAGGAGAATTTTTCTCTTAATTTAAAGTAAAATGACAAGATGCCATTTGAAAACAAATCATAATTGCTCTCAAAAAATTTGGCGTGCATTCAAATGAAGTGAATTGAGTGAGTTCCTCAGCGATTGGATTATTTAAAAAAAACCTGAATGTTCGTTTGATACCCATAGCTTATAGCTCTGACGCGCACTGTGAATCAAATTCGATGATAGTGTTCAGAAAAACTGTTGCCGGTAATTTCAGCTCGCTCACGACAGAAGTTGGCTCGTAGAATTCTCAGTCATGCTGCATTCTGCAGCACAATGTTAGTTTTCTTTCTAGTTTTACGAATACAGATAATTTATCTTCACTAATTTGAAAGTAAACGTTTCAAAAGTTTACTAAACTGAAATGAACACATATTTTGAAGACATGATCACGTGATCATAATAGTAAGTGCTTGTCGTGGGTTTTGGGCGGAGTGCTTATCTCCTCGAGCTCAGTTATGTCACTAAGGGTGCATCTGACGAGTTCAGTGAGTTTGTTTTAACGCACAGATATTTTCCCAAGCCAAATCTTTGAAATTACCGATGAAGTGGTTTACCGAAAAATAATTTTTTTCAAATATAATGTAATTTAATAACCCTGAATGATGAATGATGCTTCTTAAAATGAAGGTAGGTGACATGGTTCACCTTGTCACAATTCTCCATGTTGAAGCAGTGAGAGGTGAGTCAATTCCCTTGACAACCCCACAGAATGAAGACTCTTTAATGAAACATAAAAATAGCAAGGTTTATCATTAAGTCTTGATGAACATTTATGGCATGCAATCTTTTTTCAATGAGGATAAAAGCAAATCATTTATTCGCTACTCTCCCTCAATGCCTGCCATCATTTCCAACACAACGCAGCATCACAAGGCAGCGACATTTCTGCGCAGGTAAACTTCACGTGACAGAATCTAGCTCATAATTACGCATAGTTGACGTGAGATGTCACATAAAAATTGCTTGTCTTCGATTCGTTTTCTTGGATAGGAAACGTCAACAACTTTTATTATTCAAACTTTCGACATTCAGATGCAGTCTATCTTGCTCCTGAACTGAAACATTAAAATTTTCAATTATCCATATCCTATAAATTGTACCCAATGTGGCAGTGTTTTCAGAATCTCTACTTTTTTCGATCAAATGAAAAAAATAAGTATATTACATCATCTGATAGAATGTAACTTCTCTGTCTTCAAAATGAAAGTTTAAATCCAGGTCATATTCATTTGTGATGCGTCTGATTGTATGTAATGAGTGTCTTTTTCATGCTGGTAATAGTCACAGGAATGCAATTCTCATTGACTTAAAATCATGCGCAAGAGATCTGTTTGATTTTAAGACTTCCATTAACAACAATCTTCAGATCGAGGAATGTCTCTAAATTTATCAAAATTAGTTAAATTCAGAGGAGATTAGGGCGCTGAATTAATTTTAACTTCAATGTAAGCATCTACGGATGCTCTGGAACGATTACAAATCATGTTTCCTCAATCGCTTCACGTGTTGACAATGGACAAACCATTCTAAAAGCAATTTGATGATTTGATTTTTCCATGCAGCACACACATTTCCTACGATTTTTTTGTTTTTCACATTATTTTGAAATTCTAGATTTTATTGAGGATTACATCCTACCGTCTAGAAAGTTTCTGATGTCACATTCTGCATCGTCAAATGACATTTTATTTGTGCACCTGAGCGCTGCAAAAACTTAATTTCATTTTTCTCAAACTTTTCAAAAGTATCTGAACCGAAGTGCCAATTTTCATCTCTTTCTGCAAGGGGAGACGTTGTTTTTAGCTCTGCGAGTATAGGATGCAAGATGTTATAGATCGAGTGAAGCAAGTCGCTTTCATGTCAAAGTTGGGATAAAAGAGACGCATCTGGAAAGAAGTGTATTGAATATGAATTTGTTGAGATCGTGTTCATTTTGAAAGCGACGTATACCTTGCGACGTATATTCAATTGTACTTTGGGAGACGCTTCCGCAGAGCACCTGGTCTGAGGTCTCTGGGGCCCTGCATCTGCATAGCGTTGCTGCGTACGACTGAAATTTCATTCTAAGAACAATAGATTATCAGTTTTGATCTTCTACAGCGTTGACATTTTTCAGTCATCTTCCTATTGAATGTTATAAATGCGATATATGACGCTCAATGTAAAATGGCGTGTTCAGCAGGGCGCTATCCTTTTGAAGGACGATTCACGCGTTAAAATTTGCAGTTGACAGAGGGGGAGAACACTGAGGCTGAACCTCCTGCTGGACCTTCATGAGAAACAGAACTGTTCATTTCTGAATTCCTCGGACACTTATGGGCTAGAGGAAATTTGAAGTAGAGCAAGCGTGAGGTCGTTCTGCGGTGGCTGGCCACTGGACGAGTCGTTAACGGTTCATTAACGGCCCGTTACGGCGCCGTTTGGCAAGGAAGATAACGGCACCCAGTTTGGTGCCTGTTGCAAGTAGCGGTCAGTAGCGCTGATAGTAACGGTCAGTAGCGCTGATAGTGGCGGTCAGTAGCGCTGTTGGTAGCGGTCAGTAGCGCTGATTGTAGCAGTCAGTAGCGCAGATGGTGGCGGTCTGTAGCGCTGATAGTAGCGGTCAGCTGCGCCAGTAAGCAGTGACGGTCAGTAGCGCTAGCAGGCAGTGGCGGTCAGTAGCGCCAGTAAGCAGTAGTGGTCAGTAGCGCCAGTAAGCAGTGGCGGTCAGTAGCGCCAGCAGACAGTAGTGGTCAGTAGCGCCTTTAAGCAGTAGTGGTCAGTAGCGCCAGTGAGCAGTAGTGGTCAGTAGCGCCAGTAAGCAGTGACGGTCAGTAGCGCCAGCAGGCAGTAGTGGTCAGTAGCGCCAGTAAGCAGAAGCGGTCAGTAGCGCCAGCAAGTAGTAGTGGTCAGTAGCGCCATCAGGCAGTGGCGGTCAGTAGCGCCAGTGAGCAGTAGTGGTCAGTAGAGCCAGTAAGCAGTAGTGGTCAGTAACGCCAGCAGGCAGAAGTGGTCAGTAGCGCCATCAGGCAGTGGCGGTCAGTAGCGCCAGCCAGCAGTAGTGGTCAGAAGCGCCAGTGAGCAGTAGTGGTCAGTAGCGCCAGTGAGCAGTAGTGGTCAGTAGCGCCAGCAGGCAGTAGTGGTCAGTAGCGCCATCAGGCAGTGGCGGTCAGTAGCGCCAGCAGGCAGTAACGGTTAGTAGCGCCAGTAAGCAGTAGCGGTCAGTAGCGCCAGTCAGCAGTAGCGGTCAGTAGCACCAGTAAGCAGTAGTGGTCAGTAGCACCAGTAAGCAGTAGTGGTCAGTAGCGCCAGCAGGTAGTAGTGGTCAGTAGCGCCAGTGAGCAGTAGTGTCAGTAGCGCCAGCAGGCAGTAACGGTTAGTAGCGCTAGCAAGCAGTGGCGGTCAGTAGCGCCAGTAAGCAGTAGCGGTCAGTCGCACCAGTAAGCAGTAGCGATCAGGGGCAGCAAGCAGTGGCGGTTACCATTTGCATTCCTTCAGCTGCGTCCACGAAGCTCAAGAGACGCGTGTACCGGACGTGTTATACGTCCTAGGTGCTGCTGTTATTGTGAGGAAACGTTAAAATTACGTCTTTAAATATCCGGAGTTAATACTCTATCCAAAATAGTTATGAAAACGAAGAAATATCGAATAATCCGAATGTAGCACATTGGAGCTAATATTCTGTTTGTGAAACGGTAAACAGTAACCGACAAAAAAATGTACGACCGCCTTGAGAAGATAAACCATCAGCTAGTAATTTAAGGGGACATCCCAGCAATTTTCAAATTTTGATCCGATGGGTCTGAAATTTGACCAGTCTATGTATTTTTTGAAAAGCAACAAATTTTATCACTGTAACTTTTCGAATTATGCCTTAGAATTTAAAAAAATTTAAAATGCAGTTTTTGTAATTCATTTTTTTAGTTATATTCAAAAACACTAGAAGTCACTGAGTTTTTATGCTAGTACAAATTCAAAGACAGTTTTGGAATCCTTGAAACACGGCTAAAAATTTTAAATTTAATCAGATTTTTCAATTTCCTGTTTGTTTTCTTTTTATATGGGGTAAAAAATTCATGATTTCTGCCCACAAAATTTTAGACACAGTAGCCCACCACCTAAGGATCCTTTTTCAACAAAAAAGAAAATGCCAATTGGGCCGAAAATCCATGGGTTGTCGCTGGGATGTTCCCCTTAAAGAAAGTTTTTTTTTAATTACCAACAAAGTTTTTAGTCTGGCAAGCATAAGTTAAAATTTTTCGGTCTTAGATTCTTAGATTCCTGCCGCAACCTGAACACCAGCACCATTTTGCCCAAGCGGTTTTATCCAAGAGAGGAAAAAGAATCATGATATCAATCACCCTGCAGTTCGGTGATTGCAGCCAGCATGCTCGTCAACTCTCAAGCAAAGGGCTCAGTGGGCGGAATCCCTATTCTCGTACATCAATGCTCTGCGTTACATCAAGAGCTACGAACTATAAAGTGGATCGTAAATATATTCGAAGTATTTTTGTGTAGCACAAAAACCTCATTTTGGTTGTATTCATCAATATAGAAGAAAAATATCTTGCAAAAATGTGGCCGAATTTTGGTGACTCTTTTGTAGTTTGTCGGTTGACGGCGAGTGATTCATAGCATTTAAATTTATAATTATTACCGTGCCTGAGAACTACACAAGAATACTATTAGCGCACATTCATGCCAAGCTCTTGTAGCACAAATTTATTCACTCTGTAGTTTGCCTCATCTGGTAAATATTCAAAACAATGAAGCGAACGCACTGATCAACAGTGCGGAATTCTTAAACTCGATCCCACACATGTCGTATAATGTACTGCTTTTTCAACAGCACTAGGAATGATGTTAACATGATAGCACTTTTGCGGAAACGTTAAATGAATGTCCCATGCTTTTTTCAAAGTATGCATTTTTTTGTCCCATTCTGTATTCTCCATTCACTTAACTGCCAGCCTAGTGAGAATGGTACTTTGAATAAATGAATGGATTCATCGAATAAATCGGAAATTGTTAACAGATTAAAAAATGCTCGCACGTGCTTGTATATTACACCCCGATCATTTGCCATGCATACCGAGGGGAGCGGTCCATCCCTTCCGTCCAGTTAGTTAGCTTCCCTGATTTGGTAGAATAGAAATGTTTCCCATATTTTCACCGCAGAACCTTCAATTTTATTCTCAGTATTATTACGTATTTCTTTGTGTGAAGCCGACAAGCTACCTTCTCTGTCACGCTAGCTTACATCTAGAGCTACATCCACCCATCGCACTTCTTTGAACCTGCGCTCACTCTGCCCTACCCTATCTTGACAGCGCCCTTATCTTGTCCCCACCAAACTAAGAATCTGCCATCGCTTTACCATCATTTTATTTTAAATCTCCCCTTTGCTTGCTCTCTCCCCACTAAGAACCTGGTCTCACACTACTTTGGACCTGCCTTCTCTCTACCAAGAACCTGACCTCACACTACTTTGAACCTGCCCTCGCCCTACTAAGAACCTGCCCTTCCCTTCCCTTGAACTTGCCCTCACCCTGCCAAGAACCTGCCCTCACCCTACATTGAACCTGCCCTCATCCTACCAAGAACCTGCCCTCACCATACCTTGAACTTGCCCTCACCCTGTCCTCATGAATCCCTCGCCTCTGTTCCCACCGGACGCTTGCGTTACTCTCCCCTCACGCCTCTCCGCTCCCCCGCCACCACCTTCACACCAGCCTTCCATAAGCATCCATTAGGGCGTTTCCGTTTGGCTTACTTTTCAGCGCATCTTGTAGCAAATCTCTTCATGAACTTCAACGTGCCAAAATTTCCTGCTTATTCTTCCATTTGCTTCTGCAGCAGAGGTCATACCGTCTTCGAATAACTGTGTCAAAAGTTTGATCATTCTTTTTAACCCCAAAAAATAGTTTTAGTCGGTGCTGATTGAAGTAGTCATTTACATTTGTATATATACGTATATACATATAGGGAACCGTTTATTCCACTTTTCAGTTGCCTAATAATAACATAAATCTACCTCCACTGTTCATGGGTTGGACAAAATTGTCAAAACGCCTGTTAAAGGTAACTGAGCTTGCCCTTTTTATAATGTTTGTGTTGATGACGCAATTTTAGCAGTTCAATTTTCCGTTGTCTTCTATGTGCAACCAAGTCTTGCAAAAGCATCAACTTTGAACCAAGGCTGCAAATGTATCTGTATGGTAGACAGTCTCTGCATATGGAGGGCTAGTTACTGCGCCAGTGTAGATGTTCTACACCATTTTATCCTCCTCGTGTTAGTTGTCAAAAATGCGAGCTCTTATTATGTTCAAAATTCTTTCTCCGTCGCGGCCTTATTGGTGAAATGCGTAAGTCAATGATTAGTGATCAATCTTTCTCAAAATGAGAGAAAAGCTTGATAACTGAGGAAAGTACCGTTCTTCTTAATATTTAAAAAAATGATAAATGAGCCTCAACAATTTGCTATGAAGTCATGACATTCGTCAAATAAATCCTTACGGTTTTCTTTGCGTTTTGCTTGATTTTCTAGAGCATGGCTTCTCAACCGGGGAGACATGTACCTCTATGGGTATATTTAACATACTTCATCTGTTAAGATGTACAATATATATTTACATGCAACCGTATAGGCACATATATATATACATAATTATTATTCATGAAGTGTCTTTTATGGTTTCTTAAACCATTAACTGTGCTGGGGATGCATGAAGAAACATCATTAAGCTAAAGGTGTACACGACAATAGAGAGGTTGAGAACCCCTGTTCTAGAGGGATGTGCGCATCGCCTCTGTGAGGCCGCTTTCTTTTTGCCTAGATTTTTTATTGTTTCTTGGCCTCCACGTCGTCGGGATCAGTCCATCACGGCAGTAATATTTTTATGTCGCCTAGAACACAGCAGAACAGTAACACAATTAACGAATTTGCACAAACGCAAACACAATCCGCTGCTGCTACAGCCAATTGAGCCTTTATTACAATGTGACAACTTTGTCACGAGAGAATCGTCCATCATCAACATAAAACCAGTTAGTATTATCCACCGAAAAGCTCTGCCACTGACTAGTAACCTGTACCGTTTTTCGACAACTTGTTTATGTTCATCATTTTTTATATATTTCAGATCCTAACTAATACTTCTTTTTGAAATGTGACATGTTTTACTCAGATTCGTTGACCGAATTTTTTTTCAAGAAAATTTGCTCGCCTCTTTCCTTAAAGTGGAATTATGGCATCTTCCTGCATGCTTTTTTTCTTGCGAGCCATCAGTTGGTACTTTGTTCCTTGAATTTGTCAGCTTGTGTTCTTGAATAGGAAATTTTTTGGGGGCATCTTGTGTTCATTCGTGACATTGAACAGTATCGCAATTCGAATCGTTCAAAAAAAGCGATTCAACTTTAGCTCACATTGTCATTCACTTGTGATAGCACATATCTTACAGTGGGCTCACGTAAATACGATCTTAGTCGCTAAGCGATCCTATTAATTGAAACGCGTGCTTAAGTGCGGTACAACTCATAATATTTTTTGTTGGAAGGAGGGGGACAGAGAGAGAGAGAGAGGGAGCAGCTTTTCCTAGTTTCTTCCTGTTCTGTTGCCTTTTGTTGGTAGTTTTTAAAGAAAATATTCTAGTTTTCATTCTGGTTGTTAGACGAACGAGCGTGTGAGTGCAAGTAACTTCCCCTGCTTCCCTCACTTTACTTTTGCTGCCTTTCTAATTTTTGTTACACTTCTCCTTACTTGTGGAAGACTTGCCCCGTAACTCCACGTCCATCCGTCTTGCCTTCCTCTTACCTCCCTCCCCGTACACTCCCCTCTCCTCACTGCTTCACTCTTTTCACTGAGTGTCCCATTCTTGCCCTCTAATGAAGGGTTTGCAGCCCCTTTGAAGAGGCAGCGTTTTGCTGCCTCGCTGATGAGCGCAATGCAGCGACTGCTTCGCAAGTCATGCAGTCTCATCAAGTCCTCCCTAGTGACCTGTTCACCGGAGGCCTCCACTTTAACCTCACGCTGACTTTATTCTCATTAAGGATGTCTTTTCTTTCATCAAGTCTATCACTATGTTCCGTGAGCTAAATCTGAAAGTTGCAAGGTCTCCCCATTTTTCTGTCAGAGTTTTTATAATTCAAACTTTTCCGATCTACTGTATATATGTATAACGCTACCTTCTTTTGAGGTATTGTCTCATTTCTAGCAACGAACCTCACCGACCTGTTAACCGATTGTATTATCATCAATAAGTGGAACTTCTCCCGCATCTATTCAGTTGTACGAGCCATGTAATCACCACGTCTCACTAACTTGAGTTAAATCTTCCTCTTCAAAAATATTACCGCAATTTATTGTTATCAATCGGTATTATAAAATAATGGTACTTCAGTGTCATTAGCTTTATTTTGGTTGAATACCGATCTACCTTTTTAATAATCCACAATCAGCTTTATAGTTTACCTCATTTTTTAAATAACCCTTTTTAAAATAGACAAATGTAAAGTTTGCGGTTGAACTAAATAGAACCCCTCAAGTGTTTCAAGGCTGAAATTCGAAACTTTCAATGTCCCTTTTATAAAATTTTATGAAGTGCTGTTACTCCTGCACCATCATCCACCCGAACAAACCAAGAGGTTTTTAAGCCAAGTGTCGTATTGCTGCCTTCTGTACCCTCAATCCTTATGTCATGAATAACAGATTGTCGATTGAAGTGAAGAAAATATCAGGCTCTATTTTCTCAATCTTTAACGACCAGGACGCTGTTGAGATTTTACCCTAGAGCGTTCTGAGTGATCTGTGTCATACTCGTATCCATATTGTTCTTCGGGGTGACCTAATTGTTCTCTTATGAAATCATCTTACTTCGGTTCATATGTGGTTTCAGTACTTTTTCAACTATTTTGAGTGGTGTTAAAAAACCTCGCATAAAGATTGAGATACTTCTTTGACTCCTTCGTTAGTAGACATCTTTTCAAAACGATTCAAATTTTTTAATTAAACGATCTTACTCATTCTTTAAATTATCAGTTCAGAAACGTTGTTTTGAAATCTTTTTTTTCGGGATCACATTGAATTTTCGATTATGGACACTTCCAATTATCTTTAGAAACTTTCATAACCAAATTTAGCTCGGACTCTACAATGCCGTCGTAAAATAACCCCATTTTTTGTAAGTTCTAAGGATTTGCACACAAAAACTTATATTGATTATTTTTTAATCTTCGCACAAAGCGTGCTCAAAATTTTCGTTGCATTCGCCCTATACGAGTTTATACAGGGTGTCTGCTAAAATAGCAGCCGATTTAAAAATGCTGTAGTTTCTAAAATATTAGCGCTAGGAACTGATATTTGTTCCATTGAAATGAACAGGATTTAAAGTTTGATTTCATTTCGATAATTTTGTCTGTTTGGCAAATTCTTCAAATAAATGTGACATTTAGCACTAAAAATGTTGTTCTCCAACAAAATTTGAGCATAACTGCTCTTGCTTTTTATTCTACAGCAAAATAATAACCTCTAATCTTCATCATTCACTGTGATTTTTTGATGACATTGCATTTAATGTGGTTTTAAATAAAGTTCTTATTTAAGAATAAAATAAGTAGTAGTTTTCTTTACCTGTTTCTCAGATGACTATTTTTTCACTGATTTTATTTTATCACAGTAAATTAAAATCCTTATCAAGTTAATTCTTGTTTCTGTGCTTCTGGTATGACATGTGGACAAAATTATCGAAATGAAATAAAGCTTTAAATCTTGTTCTTTTCGATGAAACTTTTTAAACTTTTTAGCTTGAATGTTGTACAAACTACAGCATTTTCAAATCGACTACTTTTTTAGCGGACACCCTGTACACGAATGTTTAAATACACCATGATTTCTACAAAACATTAATTTTCGATACCTCTATTTTTTGCGTTTCTTCTTTTTCCGTGTACCTGCGTAAGCGACCCTCATTAAATGGACTTCGTTGTGAATATTTCCTACACTCGAATCGTCTTCCTTCGAAACGTCACCGTCATTTTCATGTGCACGCTTGAATTTAGTTTCCCTGACTTGCCTGTTGCAGTAATTCTAAAAGAAAATTAATTTTCCAACAAACTTAGAATTTACTACAATAGTGAGCTGAGTAGGTTATGACATTCAACTTCCATTCTACTTCTTTAAAATATTATTCATGGCTGATCCCTTCCATGGTGAAATATTATAAACAAAATGAAAAATCGAAATCAGGTGTTTGTTTATTATGCTGTTTAATGGTTCATTTTGTCCACATGTAGAAATAAAAACGTATATATTTTTTCCAGTATTTAAACACCGATCTCTAATGATCAATGTCACTCGTGAAGAAAAGTTTTCATACATATCATGCCTTGAATTTGACTCATTTATTTACGTAAATGCGTAAGCCTTCAGGTCTTTCTCCTGTACTGTTAAGCCTGTTTTCTGATCGTGTAGAGCTGTTCTCGGTCGTGAAGTAACGAACTACAGCCTCTTATTGACACTATCATAGCTCCTTCCAAAATGTCATCTTTGAACACCCATCTCGCACACAGTGCCATTCAGCCCACTGCTCATCACAGCAGGGCTCACCCACCTTCGCTTGTACACGTCACAGGACCTTCCTGTGTCGGTCGGTGGTTCAAACACCATCTGCGCTAATTCGCTCCGTTAATTTTATTTTATTCAGCACCGGGCGTGCTGCTCTCCGTTAATTAATTTTCCATATCAGAAGTTTTAAAGAAATTTCATCCTCCGTTGATCCCCGATGTCACCCCTCTACCCTCTCTCCGCCCTCGCTCTCTCCCCTGTATCCTCGATGGCTTAGCTTTCCTCTGAGCCCTAAAAGGCAATGAAGCGGAGCTTTCTTACCTGAGCCTTCCCGGCGCCTGCTGATCCAGCTACACCTTAGTTTTTTCGTCACTTTACTTGAATTCTATTCCTTTCTTACTGCTTGTCCATGCTAAGTGGAAGTCATCCATTGTTGGTTGTCGTCTTGCGCCTTAATTCTCTTTCATTTGTTTGATTCAATAAAATACTGCAGCAGCCCCAATTCCAAAGTTTTCATTGGACTATAGAGGCTTTCATTTAGTTATAAATGAAAGATTAACGAAGTTAAGGTTAGCAGATACTTTGATATGCTTACAGTGATGAATAGTTTGATCATAATTAGCGTTCTTATTTCAGTCATGTTAATTCTTGTTGCTCAGCTCTGAGTACGAAGGTTAAATTTACTTCCCAGCATCATCAAGAAAAGTCATAGGAAGACATCATTCATTTAGTCATTCCAACTAATTAACATTACATTGTTTGAGTTGTATTCCTTTCAATTTTCTAAAGAATATATTCTTTGGCCTCAACAGCAGCTCGAAAAGACGTCTGGGTTTTCTTGTAGCCTTGTAAACGGTTTTCTAGCTCATCTGGATGAAAAAATAGCTTTTTTCCCAGGTCTGAGTTTCTCTTTGCCATTCTAAGATTTGTCAGCACCTCTACCACGCGTGACTGCTGGGGGAGTCGTAGCTTGAATGTTGCACTGAAATGCTAAGAGGATATCAGGCAGGCTGTCAGGGCTACCACGCCTGCTGTATTCTAGCACCAATTTTGAGGTAAAGAACAACATTTCCTCGTACAAGCTTGCGTTCCATTATGAGTCTTTTGTCTTAAGGCTGCTGCTTTCTTGGTAGACGATTGTGGTCCTACTCTGTTCGTTGTTGAATTCAGTGACAAGATCGGTAACTTGATTTCCTTCACTTAGGGTGTTTGTTTGAATGACACCGCAGAGTCAAGGGTATTTCTTTGTGCTAATCAGTTTTCATAAGATAGACATTTCTGTAACGACAAGCAAAGGATGCTTGATGTTACGCAAAATTTACTCACCAAAATTTCGGTTTGCATGTATCACTTGTTCCCAATCTTTGGCCTCTTGATTTTTTGTACCTTTTGCTAACTTATAGTAATGATTCACGATTACTTATTCTGATATTAATCTCGATCTCTGCTCGTCGCAAGGTCGGGATGATGGACGGCCTCAGTCAACTCTCACTACCCTCTTTCCTTGGCTCAAAAATAGATACAAAAGATCTCAGATTTAACTCAAATGGTGTTTCTAGAGATCATATCAAAAGGTGCATATGGATTTGGAAAATTTCTTTTGGTATTAAAATCAGTCCTATACCATTAGTTCTGTTCCGAGCTAATGAAACATCACGCCTCAACATCACCCTAAATATTTGTCAATAAAAGTTAAAAAGACAATTTCTTTGTACAACATTCCCTGATTCCAAAGTACATGCTTCAAATTTCTGTTTTACAACAAACATTAAAGCTGGTTTTAAGCTGTGCATTTTAATGTTCTAGAAAGTGGTTCCCTCGCATCATTCAAATGTGCCGATGGGCCGAGTTGGAGCCGTGCGATTTCCTTCACTCGGTTTTACGCTAGGAGAATTCCCAACTGTTCTTGGCTTGCTTTAAAGTTTGCAGGCGGCATTTCTGGAACATATTTTTGTCTTTATTTTTGCGAGCCGCGCGCCGGAAAGGAATCGCGGTTTGCGCTCCATTAACTGCGCGGCTTGCTGGTGCACTGCAGCCTGTGCTGATGCTGCACATGCTGCTGCATGCTGCACATGCTGCTGCATGCTGCACATGCTGCTGCAGTGGCTGTGTGTGTGTGCTGTGGTCACATGTGAGACCTGCTGCTGCAGTGGCTGTGTGTGTGTGTGTGTGTGTGTGTGTGTGTGTGTGGTGTGCTGTGGTCACATGTGAGACCTGCTGCTGCAGTGGCTGTGTGTGTGTGGTCACATGTGAGACCTGCTGCTGCAGTGGCTGTGTGTGTGTGGTCCCATGTGAGACCTGCTGCTGCAGTGGCTGTGTGTGTGTGGTCACATGTGAGAGCTGCTGCTATAGCTCTGTTAGCTGTTTCATGTGGTTCGTGTTGTTACCTAAACAGTCATGGTAGTAGAAGAAATTTTTATTTCATTTTTACCATAGATTTTCCCCTGAGACATAAATGGGGATTCAAATCTTACTGTTTGACATTTTTAATTTTCGTCATTATGACTACTACAGTATGTCCAGCATTAACTAGCCGTCCTGTAACATTTTTCAGAACGGAAATGTAGTGAGTTGGGTAATTGAGGGCGTTTGAAACAAATTTATCAGTGTTAGTTTCAATGAATAGTTGCTATAAGTTTGAGGGGATATAAATCGAAAACCACACTTTTGGAATGAACTTCTCGGATGTCGAGGAAAAGCTTTGGCTTGGGAGACAAAAAATTCTCAGGCATTTTCTCCCACGGTCACGTGGAAACCTATGGCTGCTATGGTTTAACGAGAGAAAACTTGCATCACCCGATATTACATCGGATAAAAAAGTGTTCTGTGAGGGCATCAGCGAATAAAATTTCTTGCAAGACCGAATTGGCACAAAATTGTAGACAATGATCACGTGACAAATTTTAGACAATGATCAATAATACTGGCGAACGCAAGAACTTCACTGGTCAGAATATTTAACACTATTATTATTTACTTTAATAAATTTAATATCATTTATAAAGGTTATTCTCTCCTTTAATTTTCTACTTAGTAAAGTTAACTTTGATACGTCATTAGAAGTAATTTTTCGATAAGTAGCATTCACAATTCACTACTCTTTACTGTCCTACCTTACGTACTTCTTTCTTAGCAAATCAGGTACAAAAATTCAGCAGAGGACGTAAAATAAGTCCTAGTTTGACTTTTCAGGGCCAATTTTTTAAGCGTAGTAGGGAATAAAATGAAAAGTTAGTATTACATTCTGTCAAAATACATTTGGCGTAATGCAAATTATGCTGAATATAGCATCTCATGCAAATGCCACAAACGCATTGGTCGAATGACATAAATATTTGTTTTGTTTCCTGCATGTTCAGGGTGGCTGCTAAAAATGTACACCTCTTAAAATTGCTATAATCTTTTTCACAGACAGGATAGGGAACTAAAACAGCTATTATTGGAAAGAAAAAGAGTTAATTTTTAATTTTTATTTTACTTCGCTGAACCCATTCGTGTCTTCATCTTGGATTAGAGTTCAACATTTTCCGTTGTGCGTTCATAAACTTATCTTCCAGATCTTCCTTCAGGAATGTTTCTCACAATAGACCGGGGTTGACACTTTTGGAAGTCCCTCAGAATCGTTATTTTGGTAGGATTGAATCAGTGTTCCAAGAAGAATTTACTCTTTTTTTGAGTACCGACGATGGATCCAATTTTCGTCATTTCTTCGATACGAACTTGCGTCGTTGAAGAGTCAGTTGTACCATGTTTGCTGATTACAATAATCTTCTCTCCTGCACTATTGATGTTTTTCCTTATACAGAGGGAATACCAAATGCGGGAGAAAACACTGAATTCTGTCCTTGTAGATGATTTATGTTATGATCTCCAATTTCATGTATTTAAAAAGTCATTAAAATTTTAAAAGGTGTACATTTTTTGCAACCACGATCACAGAAACATGTCAAGCGAAATCAGCATATCACTTTATTTAGATGTCATCATATGATCACTTGTTCCCTTGGGATGTGCAGGATGTGCAATAGGCGAGAATAAATGAGGCTGCGAGGACGGCAAGGCATGAACTCACGGAGAGATTCAACGCAATGTTGAAACTACAAGTCAGCCTTCAGACCTACAGTCGCCTAGGAAGCGACGCCAACTCCATGCAATTTAGGGCTTTTACTTCGGATTACCTGGACAAACTACTTCATTTTATAATGCTTCCTGAGGCCACTTAAGGAAGCGCGCGGTAGAGATAACGGGCTCGGTGAAATTAATTGCTCGGTTATAGCGCGGCTTGTGCAGATGTGATACACTCAGGCACGGCTTCAAGCCATGTCTTCACAAATGAAATACTGGGAATTGATCTGAATCGACGTATCTGAATGATCAAATAAAATTACTTCCATTATTGACGCGGTGGAAAATTACGCATTGTGATTTCAATTCAAATTGCGGCATTTACTTCTGTAATATGCTGTGTTAGTTTTCATTTGTGCATCTGCCAAATGAACAATTTAAATAATTTATTTACCTCAGGTGATACAGAGGTAGAGTGTTTCTTAAGTCTAGTACAATGGTAAAATTTTAGTATAGCTACCTGTGGGCTCGAAAAAGTTCAGCGACTTCTAGGGCATCCTACCATCAACGCTATTCTAAGGTGTCCAATAATGTTTAACCTAATTCTCTTAACCTATTTACGCATTAGACTGATCAATGAGATAGTTAACTCGATATTGGATGCTTAATTTCACAAAATTGTTTATATTGATTAAATGTTAACAGTATATTCTATAACGATGTAAGAGCAGACTGAAGATCAGCGATATTAACCATGACAAATTACATTATCAGGACCAGTCATGTAGGAGACAAGATTTGACTTGGTAATCTTACACGACTAGTATTCTGATACTTTCACGGATCTCCGCAGGTATTGAGTTCCAAGTTTTAGTTCCAACGAAGAGGATACTGTGTTGTGACCGAGCCTTTGAATAAAAAGGAAGCATGAATTTACTTTTAGTTCGGGTTAAATGGTCGTGACGACCAGTTTATGTAATTAATAATTGTTTTA
This sequence comes from Platorchestia sp. MABIK, assembly GCA_014220935.1. Classification (NCBI taxonomy): domain Eukaryota; kingdom Metazoa; phylum Arthropoda; class Malacostraca; order Amphipoda; family Talitridae; genus Platorchestia; species Platorchestia sp. MABIK. Next base: position 36,218 of record JACJUY010001105.1, read on the forward strand.
TGCTATTGTCGCCATCATTAGTCAATGTTTTGTAAATGAGATTACAGATGGAAATTTTGTAGAGATCCGTAAGTTTAACTTTTTTTTTTAATTTTTAAATGAATCATTAGTGTGAGCATTATATTCTAGAGTCTTCTCCGCTCTGGTGTTTTTTTTTTGCAGGGTAAAAAGTATATTGATTTTATTTTTATCAGTTCCGAGCCATGCTTCGATTCGGTACTGCAAGTATGGTGAAATGAGCGTTCGGTAGAGCATTTGCAAAGATGTTTCAGACAGAAAATTTTGAACTTTATTTAGGATTCCGATGAATTTAGAAAACTTAGTATTAATATGAGCGATGTGCTCTTTGAAATTCAAATGTTTATCTATTTAGATGGCTAGGTACTTACATGAGTTGGTTTCTTCGATTTTACCTGCGCCAATTTTAATGTGTGGGAGAGATATATTTTTCGTTTATGAGAATGTAATGCATTTTGTTTTATAGCTTTAAGGCTTATTTTATTAGCTTTAAGCCCCAATGAAACTTTATGGAGTTTTATTATTTATACTCTCGGCAATCAGAGCGGGATTTTGGTTCGAAAGGACCGCAAAAAGCGTGCTGTCATCGGCAAAAAGTATGAATTTGGAAAATGATGTAGATTCAATAATATCATTGATAAAAATTAGAAATAGGAGAGCCCAAGGACAGATCCTTGTGGAACTCAATGGCTAATTGTTTGTGGGTCCGATTTTGCATCGTCAATGACAACGTATTGCTTCCGATTTGTTAGGTATGATCTGAACCAATCATGGGCAACCCCTCGAATGCCATAACAGTGTAGTTTCAAGAGTAATTTGTTGTTGTCCACACAATCGAAAACTTTTCGAAAGTCAAGAAATACAGAGAAGACAGGCTTTCCTTCATCTGTATTAGAATGTATTTGTTGTAAATAATTTAGTATAGCTAGTGTTGTTGATTTTTTAGAGCGAAAACCATATTGTTTATCATGGGGAAGTGATTTTTGTTGAAAATAAGGATACAATTTTTTATACACAATTTTCTCGAATACATTGGTAGTAATTGGTAGTGTACAGAGGTAGGTCTATAATTATTTACACAGGTTTTCTCACCACTTTTAAAAATATGGGTTACTCTAGCAACTTTGAGGGAGTTCGGGAAAGTGCCTAGGAAGAGAGACTGGTTAATGATATTGGATTTGAGCGGGGCTACATTATCAGCAATAACTTAAAGTACTTTAGTCGAGAACGTTTGTAACCCCCTCGATTTATTTTTCAGGTTGCTTATGCACGTAATTACATCGGAAGAGTTGGTAGGCGTAAAGAAAAAAGAGTTGTGTTTATGGATATGATCCATGTATTCCAGATGATCTGAAGGTTCACTTGGAATACCATCAACTATAGTTTTCCCTACGTTTACGAAGAAATTGTTAAAAAGATTGGCAATCTCTTTCCTATCGTGGGATTTTACATTATCTTGAACCACATATTCAAGTTTTTTTAAGCGTTATTCGGTTTATAGCAAGAGTTAAGGAGGCACCAAATTTTTTTAAAGCCAGCTTTAAAATGGGTAAACTTGAGCGTAAAGAGCTCTTTTTTTGATGTCCTTATTTGGTTTGTCGCAAGGTTTCTGAATTTGTTTCATATTTCTCTAGCTATTCGCCCTTGCCAGAGGAGGACTAGGTACGCTTGATGTTTCTTGGTATTTATCACGATGTCTTCAGCGATCCAGGGCTTATGTTTATTTTTCGGTGAAACTGTACGAGTTACACTTGGACAACACTGATTGTCTGCGGTCATTATAGTTTCAGTCAACTTCACTACTGCTTCATCAATGCTCGTTGCATTATTGCTTTGTTGAGAAATGTGTAATGTTGGCTATAATTCTTCGAGAACAGCGCGCATTTCTCCTAAATTTGATTCGTTTACCTCGCGATATAAGTAGGTTACATCTTTTGGCTTGGTGCAAGTGATGTAGACTTTTCTTAAAAAGATAAACTGGAAAATGATCTGATGAGTCAGAAGTATTTATTCCAGTTAGAAAATCAGTTGGGTCTGTCATGAAGATATTGTCAAGCAGCGTAGCGGATTCTGAGGATATCCGTGTAGGCTTTGTGATGATCGGAAGGAAGGATCTAGACTGAAAGGCATTTAGGAAATTTGAGATTAGTTCACAGCTTTCATGTTTCAGTAGATCATAATTGAAGTCACCGCATATGATTATGTCATTGTATAAGGACCTGTTGAACAGTGACATGATACTATTGAGCTTATTCAGGACGGACACAGGAAAGGCTTTAGGAGGCCTATGCACCGTTCCAAGTATAATTCGTTCACCATTTCTAGTCAGTTCTACGAATAGTGACTCTATATGATCCCGATTCATAGTTGCACTTGCTATGAGTCTCGAGTCTATGGACTTAGATATGTCCGTACAGATGCCTCCACCCCGTTTATTATTGCGCAGCGAGTGGTGACTATGGTAATTTTCTAATCTAATCATGTCTTTAGTTGAGTCATTTGCCAGTTTTCGGTGAAGCTAATCACGTCTAGCTAATATTTGAGTTCAGTTATAGTACATTGAATATCATCCAATTTTGGATAGAGTGACCTCCAGTTCCAACACAGGAGCGAAAAATCATTGCGAGTTATTCGGATAGTTCCGTTGAATTTTGATGGTATTGTATATTTGCAGTTTTTTGTGTCGCTTAGGCTTGGATACAGTCTATTCAAATGATTGAGATCTGGGTCAATTTTATCGAATACATCAGCGTGATCAGTCATTTAAAATAAGTAAGCATTAAGTAATATATGACTTAAAAAAATGAAATACAGAGTCAAGATAAGAAAATATTTCTACCTATAACTAGCTTAGGAAGTGAGAGAGTAAAGAAAATATCTAGCGCAATTTCGTGAGTAAACACTTACTCAGTCCAGTAGCGAATGATATTGGAGTCCAGTATCACAACATTGGTGTGTACAAATTGATGAAGGCGTTGTTACAAAATTCACATACATTGGGTGGTAAAATAGAAAAATTATGGTGACAGTGACATATCTAATCAGTGACAGAAACATTTTATGAAAGGGACACTACTGATTGAGGTGACAGTGATATATCTAATCGTATAAAAAACGCAAAGGTGTATATATAATTTCAATCACAACATTGGCAAGTACATATTGCTGGAGGCGTTGTTGCAAAGTTCACATACATCAGGTGGTAAGGTAGTAGTTACAAAAATTTAGGTAGTAGGTTATAAAAATGTTGGCGATAGTAACATATCTAACCAGAGATAGTTACATATTATTAATGCTAACTTACTGATCACTCCAGACCTGTTTCGATGACATGTCCAGTTGCAGCATCAGGTATTGGTCGAGCTATACCGACGTGTTAATCTGATGACGGCTTGAATCCAGTTTTCCAGGGATAGATACGAAGATGTTTCTGTCATGAGTTCTAGGGATTCCAATTTTCTCCGGGATTTTTTTTCCGGCTACCCTCAAACTGAACATGATGTTGGCTCGTGAAGGTATGATATATTCATTTATGAAGAACTTCAGTTTATTTGCTCGGCTCGCGGTGAGAATGTCTCGTTTCTTGTTATAATGTTTCACTTCGAAAGCAATGTTTCTTCGATCCTCGTTTCCAGTTATTGGTTTTCTCCCCATTCTGTTAGCTGACGTGATGTCTGTATCACTGAGGTCGATGTTGATATTGTCCTTCAGAAGTTTGCAGACTGTTTCGTTACAGCTTTCGTTCGCGTGTGATTGAGATAGTTCCCCTCCAGAGATGACGAGATTGTTTTTCCTGTTTTCTAAATCTCTGTGCTGATCATTTTTCTCCAAGCGATCAAGACGGGCTACTAGGGTATTTATTTTCTTATTCTGGTCTTTGAGAACTTTCTTGAGTTCTGCTTATTTTCCCGCTAGTGTTTCAAATAGTGCTTTAATGTTGCTTATTTCATTTTGCACTTTTTCCATCTCACTTTTAATTTTGTCATTACAGAGTCGAAGTATTTTATTAGGACAAAAACCACTTCCTTACCGTCATTCGTTAAGCTAGACACATCAAGATATGGACCAAACTTCGACTGAAACTCACTGCTGTTGTTGCTGCTGCTACAACAAATCAGATTTGTTGTTCATGTTTCAAGCATCAGTTTTCGCTGAAATGCTGGTTAGATATTTACAACGCACGTTACAACCTACAAAACTGGGGCTGTTTCACCTTTTTACCTCTTTTCGCTACATCACACACACTAATTGAAATAGCTGGTGCAAATGTATTTGAAATCCTAAAACTGGGCGAAATTGGAGAACAAATGCTTGATAGCTGAAGCAATTTTAGTTGAGGTAAAGCGGCTTCTGAAGCCTAAGCTGGTGAAGTGGCTGAAGTATCTGGTGTTGTTAGCAGTGGTGAATACTTATGCTGAAGCAGTCCTTTGAGATGGTAATGATTTCGAATAAAAACCTGGTGGAACTCATGTTATGTCTTAAAACGTGACAGCAACAAACGAAATGATGTAGCAGAAACTAACTTCTTGAGAATAGACTTCTGAGCCAAATGCTTTGTCACAAAATAATAGCTCATTTAAAACTTATAATTGTAACACGTACGAGTATTGCTAAACTCCTTTTACTAGCTCAAAAATCACAAACTCTGGCCACAACCCTCTCAGCTCTCTGGCCACAACCCTCTCAGCAGAGGCATGCTGGCCATCTCCTACTTGCATTAGTTTTGTTTTCTAGAAAAAATGATTTAGGAATCATCGTAAACAACCTAAAAATCATATTTTAGAGCTTCCAAACCTAAAATTGTCTGACACGTTGCACTTAATTCTGGTTCAAGTTTTTGTGTTGAAACCACAAATTTTGTACAATGCCTGATATCTAATTCCATTCATCTTCTTTGCCTTACTAAATAAATTAACTGTGCTGCAACAGCTCTACCCCTTGCAAAACAGCACAAATCAATTTGTGCTGTTTTGAAAAATCTAGGATTCCTATAGCTTCAATAATAATATTTGACCCCATTGTGTAACTCCAGACCTGCACTTAGTTTTAAGTACACTTCAATTTTTGGGGAGGAACTTGTTAATGCATTTGGGCAGCCATTATATCAACATTTCCCTCAAGAATCAGATGAATGAAACGTTTTTAGTTTCAAAGTTGTTTCTTTTAAAGCAAGTTAGTCGAAACACGCCAAAATATTGTTGCGCACGCATCAGATCTTCTAGCATGAACTAATTTGAGCCCCATTAGCACAACCTCCTCAGGTGTAATACAGTAAAAACTTGGATGCCAGGAAAAGCATTCAATAGAACTTTAAGGGCCCAAATAATATCAGTTCGCTGTAATGGAATATTCTTGAGTAAAGATTTGTTGCTAAAAAATTTGTGCTCATAAGGCTGCTTTTTCAGCAGTTTTCTTTCTAAGACGTTCAATTTATTCAGTTATTTATAAAAGTAATGACCTAAATCTAATTCAAACTTAGTTTGTCTGCGCATTCTGCGAATTTCTTCCTGTGTAGCTTTACCACCAGTCTCCAGAAAAACTAAATTACTACATATTACGTAGCATTTCCAGGCAGGCTCAGAAACGCTCAAGAGAACAGTTTTTATTTAACCAGCTACTTCTGGCATAATATAACGGGGCTATGGAAGCTTCTCGTGAATTCCTACCGATATCATTCCAATTCCACGTTGCTAGAGTAACTTAAATGTTTGGAGTCTTTTCCGTAGATTAATTTGAAGCAAAATGTTTATGTAGTCCAGGATACTGTTGCTTGCACATTTGAAATAATTTTATTGACACGTTTCAGTTATTGAGGACGATGGCCTAAAATTCAGTATCCTGGATATCGGTTCTAGATGCGCTGATTCAAAATAGACTTTTCAACATTATTCAACAAGTTCAATTTACGAAACTTTTAGCTATAACACCTGTCTCTTCAATAACCATCATACTTTTTTGTAATTGTCTCAATGTTCAGAGAGGTTCCTCTCACATTACCTTGTGCAACATGGGTCCATTGGGACGGTAGCAGACAACAGGAGGTATGATACGAGCAGAAAGTAATCCTCGAGCCATAATCCGAGCAGAAGTCGAGCAGCCTAATGCCTCATTAGTCGAAAACTTGTCAGCGGTGATTAGGCGAGCTGTATGTCTGCTATGCAATACCTCTCATTAGCCAGCAAAATCCTGGTCTTGTTTTCAGAAGAAACAGCGGACCGTAATTTGAACTGCGCGCTTGAAGATGAACGCACTTGTGCTACTCCCTTGGGTGCCCTCATTCGAAAGACATTACTGGGGGCTAAATTCGTAGCACAATTCACGGTGCAGAGATCTTGTGCGTTTCTTCAAGACGCATCTTAATGTACAACCCGCCCAATATATTCTCATAAGCAAAACCTTCAATTGGTTGGTTACGATTTGGAGTTATTTTTATTTGTCACGCAAGGGTCTGAATGTAGCAGGGCATCAAGATGTTGCGAGGACAGCCATACGAGAATGCCGAACTTCTCGTGAGACTCGCATCCCTTCTGCGAGTGGGCAACAAAGATGAATGAATAGTTGAAATATAAATAAAAACAGTTTTTTAGAAACCTCATGAGAAATCTAATATGTGTGCAAACATGCCTGATGCTAAAGTGGTACGAGCTTCCAATACGCAAACTGTGAATATTTTGAAACTTTTTGTCATTACACTTGATCCTTGCTTAATCTCACTTTGTAGTGCGGTCGGGTTTACTGCAAAAATAATTCATTGAGAGGTAAAACTTAACCAGCCGCACCCTATGGATCCAAACGAAGTGCTCACTTGTCACTGCTCAGCTCGTCTGGCAGACGCGTGACGCTACACGCTCAGTAATTTTCTTCTCTGGTCCAGTTTTGATAGCTTCTATTATTGGGACTTAGTTCCTCATTGAAGGACCTGGAAGCGTGTCATTACAATTGATTTTTGTTATTGGAACAGGATGAATATTTTTCCCTTCGTTGCACAATGCGTGATCATCAATAAATATGGCTCAGAATTACTAAATAAATTAAGTTAATACAAAGCCGATTAAGAAACTGTATGAAAATATCAGTAATTCATCATGAATTTAAATAATTCTTTTTTTCTCGCCATTCACATTCAAAAGCTAAAGAGACATACTTCAAGAGCGCATCATTTTTGGTGCAGTATTCAGCAGTTGTGCACGCCCCCCACCCAGCACCCGCTCATGACTCATCAATTGCTAACTGCAATCAGCGATACAATTAAGGCCTCCCTCCCCTGCCACTCCCTGTTGCTGCTCCTGGTCTCATGTCACGCTTTGTTTGGTGTCTGCTCCAGGGCCCGGCGTTCCATTCACAGCGAGGCTTGCGTCATGGCTTGGTTTACTCCTCGCACACTCTTCTGTCTGTCTTTATTTCCACAGTGCGATATTTTTGTACGGTTAGACGTTATGATATGGAGTGCAATTATGATCTCAAACTTGCACTCCTATCCTCAGTTTCTAAAATTTCTCTGAAGTTCGAATTGATTGCTTGCGGCACTCCAAAATCTGATATCCAACGCATGCGTTTTTACTGAACCTAAATTTTTCCCAGAGTGGTTTTATTTTTTAAATATGTTTTTTCCTATAAACTGGAATTATTTATTTACTTCACCCCCGATTCTTTCACAAATATTTTGCGCTCTTCAGAACTGCTTGTTTGTTTTTCATAAACGAAATTTTATTTTTCCGTAAGATCTTATGGTCTATATGCCTTCGTGCTGTGCTTCTCTTGTCGATTTAAAAAAATAATGTCTAAAGTATACACAATGTTCATCTACAAAATTTATCAAATTGGTTCTTCTTTCTCTCGAATTGCAACCAATCACTAACATTCACCCACATTAATCTTCGTCTTAATCGGTAATGGTCACCTCAAAAAAAAATTCCCAGATCAGCCTCAACATCTACGGACTCTTTTATGCTCAACCTACCATATCGTCTCCTGTCATTTGCAATTTTTCCCTAACAGTTCAGTTCCCTCTTTCGAATTTAGCCGCTGCAGCGCTCCAACGTCATTCTCCCCCTCAAATTTTGATCATCCCCCCTCACCAGGAGCATAATGAAGTCATTGTGGGCAAGAGAGCAAAAATCGCGGCGTCATCATTTTAGAAATCATTGGCTTGCTGCTGTGACTGCTTGCCAATTTGGTTTGCACCAATGCTGAAAGCTGCTTTAGTTTTTGCCCAGATACCGTTTACAAAGTCATTTGTATGATTTTATTGAGCGTGTGAGACTCTTCAAAAAGTATATACCAGTTTTTTACGCAAGGGACAAAGTTCACCGACTTTCATTTTTGCCTAAGTACTTCTCATTCACATAACTATATAACTATGATGAATTTGTTCTAATTACACTGTATTTCCTTTATAACAGTCGTATTGTGTTATTCCTTGAATTCATGCAGACGCGAGTTCAAATTTGAGAGACTGTAACGAAAACTTCTTTACTTCCAGTATCCTGTTCACTTGCTGTTAGTTTCCCAGATGCAGTCTCAAAAATCGACGGACAGCCTCAATGATTGAGGCTGTCTCAAGCTACATAGGTAGAAATTGAAAGTAATGATTTCAAATCCAGCACAATCTGTTCTGGTTCCTTGTCAAATGAAAATGATTCCACCAAATTTTCATGAACACCGGGCAATATTTAATGGTCGCGCAAAACGAACGCTTTTTCTAGCTCCGGTGAGATTCGACCTCAATATCCATCAAATAATAAAATTCTGGCTTTTTCTTCTGTTGCAAATAGACCGACAATTAATGGCTGCAGAAATTTGATATTTAATAAAACTATTATAAAATACCATTGAAAGGAAATAAATGTAAACTCCATCAAATTTCCCTTTTCAACATATTGATAATATAATCATAATAAGGCAATATATTTTACCTTATCAACAGTTACGCCTCAGGACAACTAAATTTTTATCAGTAATGTAACTGATGCATCGACTTCTGATTTCCTGCAGAATACAAAGATCTTCTCTTCTTACTCCAGCACATTCTTCTTGAGTTCCGCCTTCCTTTTTTCGGGACGGCTTTCGTGTGGAGGCGGGCGAGCTTCAAGAGGAACTGGGTTTGCCTTTCTCACTTCGTCCGTCCGCCTAAGAAGCGTTGAATGAGGGCTATTCCTCGTTCTGCGGGGTCGTTCGTGGCCTTCAGGACACCAACTCGCTTTTTTGAGCACTTGAAACTCGAATCTGTGTTACATGTTTCAGGACTCAGCTCAAGGAAGTCAGCTCCTGGGAATACCTGCCTCCTAGGACACTTTTGAGGAGCTCCATCGACCGCACTGAGTAAAAGGCGGAAAGCGGCCCGTTGAGATTGATTGGTGTCTTCGACTCGGCGCATCGTGGATTCTTGGTCGTTGAAGGACGCTTCATTCCCTCTACCATCGCCTCCTTCTGCTCTGAGCTGATGCAGTCATCAAAGATAGCCAGTCCAATCAGATCCTCAGAAAGGTATCAGAGATGGCGCCGGATCGCACGTTCCACAACCGACGCCACCCCATCGTCGCAGATCCTCTTCACGTCAGTTATGAAGTCCAGGTCGTCCTTGGCTGCGTAGGACGGAATCATTGCCTCATTCCAGTATTTCGAGTAGACCATGGTCTCAAAGAATGCTACTCGGCGGATTTCCGCCAACTCCCGCCTGCTCATCTCTAGCTGGTCATGAAAGAGCATGATCTTCACGGCATAGATGGCCTTGGCCATCCATCTGACCATGTAGTAAGCACCACGAGCACGGAAGGATGTAAGGACTCCAATGACCTTCTGTCCGCTATAGACTGGGTAATAACTTGCCGTCCCAATGCAGCACCAAAGGGACTTCAGGTTTGAAGGAGAGTGACATGGCAATCTCTTCGCGGTTCTTGACTCTGACCCGGTGGATTGACGAACGGGACACAATGATACGTTCGATCTCATGGCCGAGGCTCATTGCAGGAGCGGCGTAGGAGGATGTTGCAGCACGTACAGACAGACTGTCACGTTCCCCAGCAAGGGTCAGGTCCTTGGTGAGCTTGGTCGCCTGGAGAAGTCTACGGCGTTGAGATGTGGCTGGTGTCAGAGATTTGAAATCGTCCTCCGTGTCTTCGTTGGTTGATGAGGATGAAGTAGAAGACTCTAAAGCCACGTTACGATCAAGAGTGGATAACGAAGCAGCTGCGTCCTTCTTCTTCATCTCCTCCATCCTTTGTCTCTTACGTCTCTTCTCTTCAGTCGCTTGTTTCAGCTTCTCATCCACGCCAGCCATGGAGCAGCTCTGCCGATCCTCCCTCTGAGCCTCCAAGAATGCCTTGTCTTCCTCGAGGATCTGCGCTTTCATTGCCTTAGAATGCGCGAAATCGAACATATCTTCGAGGCTGTCTCTGAAGATGCATCTTCACATTTCTTCCTTCTCCGTTTCTCATGACTTGGATTTTGTCAAGATGCCGTACTCTTTGTACAGTTTAAGGATCTTCTTCTTCACCCACGACACATCCGACGTCGAAATGTTCGCACGTCGCCACACTTCAATGACTTTTTCAGCTGTAGAAGCTGCTGTAAAAAGAAGAACCTCCTTCTGAATCATTTGATGGAACAAAAACACCTGGAGAACCTCGCCTATTGACGGAAGACGATTCCTCGGAAATGACGATGTTGGGGACTTCATAGGTACCCACACAATTCCCTTAGATCGTGTTTCACACGCCATTACGTTAGACCTGGTGTTAGTTGATCGTTGATTTTGGTCCCAGCTTGGGCAAAGTTCCGATTGCTGAGTCCGGCAAAAAGCGATGAGTGAAAGCTAAATTTCCGCAATAAGTCCGGTGAAAAAGCAAAGAGCAAACATGCTAAAGAAAATTTGAAAATCGTGACAGAAGTCTAATTCGCAAATATGTACGATACGCGAGCTCAGTTTACCCTAGGGAAGCATTAGTATTATTATTATTATTATGTAAGGAAGTTTTAGCCTCTTTTTACCACGACAAAGATGTTCAAAGAGAGTAAGGATGAAGGCACCATTTAGTATGGAGTTGAGGGAGCGCGGAATCTATGCACACTGCACAAGGTGCATATAAACAGTAAGCTAAGAAAGAAGTTCATGAAACTAGAAAAATATTTGTTATTATAAAATGGAGCTCACCTAATGCCCTTACAACATTGACCGCTGCACGCTATGCCAGTGGCCGCTGCACAACCTGACACCCAGCAGAAAACTGAATGAAATGCGCGACCAGTAAAAGACAGGAGAAGAAGCTGAAAATTTTCCTCTTTAAACTTGTTACGACAGGAAACAAGAGCAACAAGAGCTGGTGTGTGTCCAATTCACTTCAGTTTCTAGGGACAGCCTAAGCCTGCCTCATGTTGTTATTGTGATGCACGAATGCAAAGACGCGTCTCCTTTTTTATGCCATCGCAGCATTCAATTCGATAAAACAATAATTCCAAATCTTTCACGAACTGCAGGAATTGCTGCTCAACATTTCAGCACACTTGTTTGAGCCGCAAGACTTCGACGTTCTGTTCACAAGTTGCCATCACACTTCCTCTTTAGCAACAACTGTTAGAGAAAAATTAAATCAAAACCAGTGTAGGCAATATCTAAATTTGTAGACGATCCTATCAGAAGAAACTGGTAATACTTTTACTACCTGAGTTTTCTCTCTAGGTGCAGTTCATAATTTAACTCTAAATCGCCATACGAAATTCAATCGCCAACTTATTACCATTTGAATCTTTAAGATTGTTTAAAATTGTATTACTGAGCGACACTTCATCATTCTTCACATTAAGTTTACATGTCGTGTCTGTCATAATTGGTAATCCTATCACTAGTAAGTGAGTACCAATATTTAGGTCTCTGTCGTTATTTCTATAGCAGGTTAGCTATTGCATATTGAGTTCGTAAACTAATTTTTACCAAAGATTCAAATTTAGATTAAATCATTTTCCTACACAGACAAAAGTACAGTCAAGTTGAGCTATTGTGGCTATTATTGAACTATATCACGCGAGGAAGATAAAATCAAAGTGTCTAGTTTTCGAATGACAATCGTCCTCGAAATTGTCACTCTCGATTTTCTATTAGTCAAAAATAACGAAATTTGTAAAAAAAAAATTGTGAAACGAAATCAGAAGATGTTCATGCAAATGTTAGCAAGGAAAATTAATGCTCGTTGAAAGACCATGAACAACATAAATAAAGAAATTTGAACTTGTCGTGGTTCTAGATGCTAAAGCGCCATTAACTCGTTAAACACTAGGAGAAAAACTTGTGGGTGAAGTAAACATTCTTCTGAATTAAATCAAGATTGGTGTGCTCTCACTAATAATTTCGTATATTCCGAAAGAAAATGTTTACTGCCTAGGCAACGTTGAACTGCTAGAATGAAAATACGCAGAGCAAATTTCCGAAGAGATTTCTGACTCCCAAAGAAGTTTTCAAACGTTAACTCGCTTCGGTCACGAAGGTGGATACCATTTCCAAAACATGGACTTTCCTCTCATTTTTAATCTCAAAAATTCTTGATAAACACATCCAGTAAATTTTGACTCTTATCCTCTTGGAAACTAAACGGTATTTCTGAATGCCGTTTAGCTAAAAGGCATTTTTTTAATTTGAACCACACGTTCACATTAAAAAAGTAGCGCATCCTCTCACACGTCATACTGTGTTTTCAAAGGGTTTTTAGCGAGAAAATGTAGCTCCCTCGCATTGCTTAATCTCAATATAGCGTAATTTTTTGTTTAGTCTTTTCTTAAGTCTGAATTTCTGTATATTGCTATCAAACATCACCACCAGCATCAAGAGTGACGGCTCTCGGTCGGCGTCGCTTGCACGTGGTTGGTAGAGCCAGCGCGGGGCAGCGGCTGCGCAAAAGAGACCGCTTGATCGCAGTAGCTGCCACTAGCTCAAATATCTTGCTTAAAAAAGGCGCAGTTTGGCGCAGTCACACAGCACTCTGACGCTTTTAAGATTCTACGGTGAACTGCCTTCACGTAAACATTACTGCGTTGTGTGGGGGGGCATACTGCCGCTATTCTACATTGACCATTGACGACGGCGGCAGTTTAAAAGTGAAAAGAATGTGACTGCCTCGCCATGAGCAACAACTAAATTTCTGAAGCTCTCTCTTGAAAAGGTACGGGCAAAAAATTCTTCAAGACATGCTGTATGTTACGAATGAAAGCTTTCAAAGCAGACTTAAGTTTGAGATTCAATCTTGAATGAGGGATATTGAACAGAAATTGATCACGGTGTTGGTAGAATATTGATGTCACTATTAAATCGTATTATGCTTAATAATTTTTTTCGTCTTGCCAAAAAAATATGATAACTATTTTGTTGGTCAAACTACTTTCCCTCCTCCTCTAAGTGGACTGAAACATTTCACGTTTTACCCTAAGAGGGAAACTGAGCCTAAAGAAATCACACTTTAATATCACAGACTGCTTCTATGGTACGAGTTAGCGGATCACATCCTGGTTCAGTTGAGCGCTGATACCTGAAGCCGCGTCGCTGAACAACTGGGGGTTTGAAACACGGGAATTTAAAACCTGCTGCTGAAACCCATAATCCTAATCGTCAAGTGTGCTGTTTATTATCGTCACTAACACAACAGTAATTAGTTTCCCAAGATGATCTGTTAAACAATTTTAAAAATTATTTCCTTGTTGATATCGAGATACGTTTTAAGATAGTGATGTCGTTGTGATGTCATTCAGTTCAAAAAATGTACCAGAAAATAAAGCGGTCCAAAAAAACGTCTTGTCACACAAGTGCGAATGCTACGTTGTTTTGCCCATGTCTCCCTAAATAACGCCATCTTAGATGCAGTTCCGACCCCTGTTCCCTTGGATATGTGCGCTTCCTCCAAAAAATACCTCAACTATCGGTCAAAGCAATCGACAGTTGCCCCATTGTACTGAAATGGTCGCTTGTATCTTCATTGCGTGGCACAAAAAGTGCTCTGCGGCCTGGAAATTGTCGCTCCAAAGCTGGGATAGGTAGTTGATAAAAACGTAAGAAGTGTTTTTGATCTTTTTAATAATAAAAATGAGAAGCCATTTCTTGTACAATGGATTTTTCCTCAAAACTGGTGTACATATTTCTTCCAAGCAATTGGCAAAACACATTTTTGCCACAGTTATCACAAATCCTGTTTCAAAAACCCGCTAGATTCTTTATGGTTATTCATGATATTAAATTAGAATCCAATTTTCTAAGCTGAGAAATTATGAACGAAAGCAGATTTCAGCTAGAGTAGTTGCAAAAACTGTGAAAAATGTTATTACAATGCTCGGTTCTAAGAAACGAAAGTTACAAACCTATAGATGAACGGACAAACATCACGCACAGAACTCTGTTCAAGCGCAGACTTGTTTCCGAGTAAGAACGAAGCCATTGCTAATGAAGGGCTATTTGCATCAGATAAATTGATCTGTACTCTATACGAGAGCTCTTGTCCGCACAGACTTCGCAGGCGTACGTGAAGGGAGACCGGCAAGTTAAATTTAAGCAGTCTGCCATTCATTTAAATTAATTAGCTCGTTAAAGGGCTTTCTTAATGAGACGCTTCCTTCAACAGAACGTCTTTGTCATTAATGAGTTGCTGCGACTCGTGGCTCATGGCTCTTCCTCATTAACGAAGGGCTAATGAGAGCAGCGGGAGATGCGGTGGTGCAGACGTCCTCTACTTAGCCCCCTGCGCTCGCTGCACGCATCATTTCCTGATAACTTTTTGCCGATACGACAGCAGTCGACAGCATGTCAAATTTGTCCTGCGTGGAGCTACAACTTGGAAGCGATCTCCACTTGGGTACCAAGTTGTACTATGCGATCTCCACTTGAGTACCAAGTTGTACCATGCGATCTCCACTTGAGTATCTCCTCTTGCTTGAGGGTTGAGTACTTCATTTTCTCCTCATGCATTTAAAAATTTCATTCAATAGCTTACGGAACAAGAGTATATTCATATTTGAGATCGGTTTATCGTCCCGTTAGGAAAAGGAAGAGTGTTAGCCACAATTCCCTCCCTTATCCATGTGTTCGAAATGGGCGCCTACTCAGCCGAGGGTAACTGTCATTGCTGCCTTGCGTTGGCTGTAAGACATTTTTAAAATCAGTGCACAGTATATTTTTTAAATAAATTTAACAAGATATTCATTTGGAAATTGAGGCATGGGATTAGCATGCGATTCAAGTAGCTTATATCTTAAGTGAAATACAATCGCTGAGTGCCTGAATGTGTTCACACAGAACATGGTCCCGTTTTATCAGTACATCAGCCGTTATACTTCAGCGCAGGCGGAGGAATAAATCAGTTTTTCTCTTTAGTACTCAACATTCCTCTATCTGCGTAGTTCATTTTAAGATATGAAAATTATGCTGAGCCAGTAAAATCTTTCACGATATTTTGATGCTTCTGACGAACAATTTAACTTCTGATGTACGTACATGAGCGTGTTATAAGGTTGCAATGTATCCACGATCAACATCAATGTGCTAGCTATTGCCAGAGTTCACGGTGAAAATGCTCACATTATCTACAGTAATCCTGCCATTGAATGCAATAATAACCTTTTAAATCCTCTGTTCTAGTATTACCTTGCACTTATTCCTCTTGTTCGTATATTGTACTGTGGGATCTCCTTACATTCAGTTTTTGGCACTCAACTCCCTTTCACTTTTCATTCCCATTAATTCCGTTCTGTGAGCTGCAGCTTCAATTCCCACCGCCAAGCCCGCCCCTCTGCCCTGCACCATGTAAAGTTAACATTCATCAACGTCACAAAAAGTTGGGACGGGCCAAACTTTGTCCGAACTTCGCGTGTGTTTGGGCCCAACTTTGAGCGCTGCAAACCGCTCCTACCGATCTCGCTGCTTTGAACTTGTGCATTAATGGTGCATTAGATGATGGTTTTGAGCATTAGGTGATGGATCGGGGCGTTAGGTGAGCTTAGTGTTCGTGCATAGGGTCATGGCGCCCAATATAGGTGATGGATTGGTGCGTTAGGTGAGCTTAGTGTTCGTGCATAGGGTCATGGCGCCCAATATAGGTCATGGATTGGTGCGTTAGGTGAGCTTAGTGTTCGTGCATAGGGTCATGGCGCTCAATATAGGTGATGGATCGATACGTCAGGTGAGCTTAGTGTTCGTGCATAGGGTCATGGCGCCCAATATAGGTGATGGATCGATACGTCACGTGAGCTTAGTGTTCGTGCATAGGGTCATGGCGCCCGCTATAGGTGATGGATCGATACGTCAGGTGAGCTTAGTGTTCGTGCATAGGGTCATGGCGCCCGCTATAGGTGATGGATCGATACGTCAGGTGAGCTTAGTGTTCGTGCATAGGGTCATGGCGTTCAATATAGGTGATAGATCGGTGCGTCAGGTGAGCTTGATGTCGAATTATACTACGTAGAGTCATTATTTCTCTTTATATTCTATGAACTTCAGCCGTTCACACGTGAGCGGAGACATATGTGTATAAAGTCAACATGGTGTGTGCTTGGTAATTGTGGAAAGTACGTAACTGGCGCAGTAATGATCACAGGCTAGCTTGAGATCCCATTGAATGCATTTTTGTTTTATGAGCAAGCAAGCTGGTCGTCGCGTGGCGGCAGAACAGGGCACAGGGCTGGAGAGCCCGAGCAGGCGATGACTCAGCACTTCTCCCGAATGGTTCATTAAACGAAGAGCATTTTCTAAAGGACAAGGAAAAACAAGCTGTCCACTAAAATAACAAAGGTATCTAAAATCCTTCTAATTCCACTTCGATAATCTTTGAAGTGAAAGTTCATCTTAGAAGCACTTTATTTGCTACCGATGCTTAACGAGGATAGTAATATTTACGAAAATAGTTATAGGAAAAGTTTAACATCCCATCTATATATTAATGCGCTTAAAATTAAGTTCGTGGGTAATGCTCCTCATCCGAGTTTGAGGTATCATGGATACAGAATTCCTGAGTGTTACATTAAAAGATCGCCTTTACATGCATTAATATGTTAGGATAAGTAATGTTAGGATAAGATCGGTTAGGATAAGATAGGTTAGGTCAGGATTGGATAGGTTAGGATAGGATAGGTTAGGATAGGTTAGGTTTGGATAGATTAGGTTAGCATAGGTTAGTTAATATTGATGAAATTTTCAATTGTTCACCGTTTTTTATGTTTGACATATTATCAGGATAGCTTCGGTTAGGATAGGATAGGTTAGTATATGTTATATTATGATGGGTTAGGTTAGAATATGATCTGTAAAAATCTGTTAGGTAATGTTGACCGAGTTTTTTCACGGGTCCACCTAGCCTAACGATGACATTAGGGAAAGTTAGGTTAGGATAGGATAGGTTAGGTTAGGTTAGGATGGGTTAAGATATGTTAGGTTAAGATTGATTTGGTTAGCATAGGTTAGGACAAGATAGGTTAGGACAAGATAGGTTAGAGTATGTTAGGTTAAGATAGTTTAGGTCAGAATGTGTTATGGTAAAATTTGTAAGTAATGTTGACCGAATTTTTTCACGGGTCGACATGGCTTATTCATGACATGATCCGTGGAATTTCCACGGGTCCTGCTAGTACCACTGATTATTGTATATAATTTGTCCCGATACTTCATGTCGTCATTTGTGAAGCCTATGAAATCTTTGCTTTTCTATATAATCGCCTCAAAATAATTGGAAAATTCATACAACACAAAATTTCCCAATATTTGTACTCTAATAAAACCGATAACTGATCTTTATCTCACAATATTCGCTCTCTAGCCTTCGTTGGTCACGAAGATTGACATGTTTCATTCTGGAATAATATGAAAAAACTATAATTGATCGAGTGGACCCTGTCATCAAAACAATAGCTCTGAAATTTAGGTAAATTAGATCTTAGCGCACAATTGCACATTCAATAAGAGTTAAGAGAGCGTGTTACTGACAGTGTTAAACTCGTAAGGGGCTTAACACGGTTTTCTAAGAGAAGCTTCTCCACAAAAACTATATTGAATACGCTTTCTGGAATGCTCTCTACGTCATGACATGAACGCTTTCAGTGCAATAGAATTTAGAAGCCTTTCTTTGCTTAAATAATACACTCTTCTTTCGATAACAACCGTGCACGTGGAGAATGTCCTGGTGATAACTCGGACAGACGTTTGCCTTTCTTCATTTGTAAAGAATACACTTTCGACATTCAGAGCAAAGTCTGTGTCTTATGAAGCACTAAAAAGTGCTGTCATCATCTATGAAATCAATGAAATAAATAAAAATAGTTTGAATGCTAGACACTTAACGGAAAAGATTGTCAAAAAATAGCCCTCAAAGTACCCCATTGGGATATTTTATGCGATTGAGAAATTCTTCAGAAAAACTCATTAGCTCATCGTCGATTTTTTTTCTGAATACATAGCCAAATACAGGTTTGACCTCATCCTAAAGATATTTTTGTTAATTCTTAAAATTTACTCCCCAATTCACGGCTGCGAAGAATTAGTTAAAGAAAAGAACGAACGAGAAATAAAAATTTTCAAACTCTGAATTCACACGTTCTGAGCAGTAAAGACAAATGACTTTCCTACGTTATAACCTAGAAGCACCAATTTTCAGAATTTTAGCAGCTATAAAACAATGTTTCAACTCTCTCTTTTCGATCATAAACTTAAGAAAATTTTCACCCTGAATTCTGTAAAAATAAGTCTTTCCCAAAACGAATAATTTACCACATAAAATGTCTACGCCTCATTTCACTAATAAACTTTTTAATTGAGACGTTGTGCAGATGATTTCATTCAATATTTTCTACTCACTTTTGTATCTGGAAATCTATTTAACATATCCGTTGGATTTGTGAGTTTAACTCACTGATTGAATTTTGATGCTCTGTTTCAACCGCGCCATAATCATTTTAGATGAATTTGATTCATTTATTGGATCTCCATTAATTTAGGGCAGCGGAATACGGCGACTCGGTGCAATATTTGCCCCAGTCTGAAGCAATAATTTAGCTGCGCTTAATCGATTCCGTGGCGCATATTTGCTGGCAGCGCCGGGTGATTAATGCTGGGGTATCTCCCCTGCTCCTCTGCCCCCCGCTGCCTCCATTTTATTCCTCTCTTCTGCATCCTCTTCGCCTCCCTACCCTTCTGCGCCTGGTGCTCACTCTTTTATGTAATGGGTGAGAATTTGAGTTGAGAAATTGGGGCTTATACCATGTGCTTTTATTCCATGCTGTGAAATTTGTGTCTATTGCACTTGTTAATAAAATCATTTGAATGAATTATTACAGCTCTGTTTATAAACTTTTGAAATTTTAAAAGACATTTATCTGACAACTTTCTTAAAACTGCATGGAAATAAAATTTTGTCATGTCGTAAATCACTGTTGAAACCCTGGTCAATACTTCAGCCTGATTTGGTGGCCATCATCTGGAACATCAAATCTGTAAAACTAAATACAAATTTCATTGTAGAATGAAATTTTAACAATAGTTTTTTGCATAATGTTAACATAGATCTCATACAACAATCAAGTACAGCGGGAAATATTTGTACTAGTCATTGTTGCTTCACACGTTTATCGTGATGTGAGCTGCCGGTGTACATGGAAAAATTTTCCTAATGCCGCTTACCGAGCATCTCTCACAAACTCAATTTTCATAAAAACTTAAATGGAAGCTAAATTACCGCACGATCCAGCCATTGTTTGCCATTTACAAATTGCTCACAACAATGGACTTTAAATTTGAGTTGTATCAAATATCAGTTTAACCCATCGCGATGTACGGGTTAGAGGAACGAGTGTTCTGCCCTCTGCTACCGCTGCCTTATATGGCATTACAGTTTCCTGCTCGTGTAAGTCTGCTATACATGAGAACTGTCAAGAAAGGGTTCCAGGTATGTATAGTTTAAGAAAGTTGAAACCCTTATTTCACACTGATGTACAGATTTCATGTTTTGATGCTAATTCCCTCAACTTTTTCCAATGTAAGAGTATGCATGATCATGGCTAAATATTATCGAAAAACTATTGATTTGGGTGCAGCAGCGGATACACTCGTGTGATGCTCAAAATAAGAGGGGGCTTCTCTACTTCAGGCATTGTAGTTAAACGGCTTACACAGCTTTGACAGGGAATTTGTTTTACATCCCAAAAAAGAAGCGCTACACTGATCTTCCGTACAGGTGAAGCGACACACAACTCCTGTCGTGCATGTAGTAGACTTGGTGGGTCCGTTAGCGAAACTGGAATTTCCCTTTTATTTTTTGAAATTTACCATGAGTTCGACTGGACCGTTATTTTTGCTCAGTTTCGTGCTGGATGATGTTCTTGATAGTTTTCCTATCGATATCAAATGAAGAAACGTTCTCAATATTAATAAAATCGGATTTAGTTAACATTTGAACAGTCCCTCGCAATATTGAGGCTCTGATATTGCCTTCTCTATTGTCGTCACAACATACACACGATAGTAAGCACAGTTTGTCAATACTAGTTTAAGCCAGAGGACTTCTAAGTGGAAGCCCAACCAAGAGCTGGAGAATTTTATGGACCTACGGACCAGTGTTTTCATAACAGTAACAGATTTTTGATAGCTAGGAAGCGCATGCAAGTCAAAATTGGTGTAAAACAGGTATTTGTTAGCTTAATATACACAAAGGTTTTAATTTTATCATTTTCAACCTGGAGCTAAACATCTAGAAAATGAAATGACTCATTTTACGTTAACTTTTTCGTAAATGTTTTAATTCAAAGCAACAAATTTAACAATGGAGGTGGCTTTCAAAATTGAGAAGTTTTTACATCGTCAAAATATAGAACATAAAATATAGGACTAGACACCACCATTGGCCTTAAGTGCTGTTTCCAGAGCGGACATGGAGACATGCAAAGGTATAGGGCCCAGTGGGGATCCCATGCTGGTTTTATTCTTTCGCAGGCTCGCTCTCCCAATGAAATTTTATTTTTGGGTAGTTCAAAGAAATTCCCTAGTGAACGTCTTTGTAAATTTAGGATTGGGAAAAACTTTTCAGACACAATTGTGAACTGAAAGCTGACAGTAAATTTTTGAAAAATATCCATCAGTGAAAACGAGAATATTGTGATGAAAATTCATCAACTACTTTGGAAACCTTATCAGAAAAATTTTCTCTCTCACATGACCAATCAATTCGTAGCGTGTGCATTTTTTTAAGTGAAATACTTAAGATACGCAAAAAATAGCATTCCTTTATATATAGCAGGTCTCCTGTTCAACATTGAGTTTTTCTATCTTCAATGAAAGGCTATTTCTATCATTAAAATAACCAAGTCTACGGAAATGATGTTGGAGTAATAAATGCTGTGTTTTCCAAAAGCGTGTGCCCTGATATTGACAATAGGTTCGGTCCACTGCATCACACATTCGATCTGTTTGTTTCACACACTTGGTCTTCTTGTATCACACACTCGGTCTGCTTGTATCGCACACTCGGTCTGTTTGTATCACATACTCGGTCTTCTTGTATCACACACTCGGTCTGCTTGTATCACACACTCGGTCTGTTTGTATCACATACTCGGTCTGTCTGGATCACACACTCGGTCTGTTTGTATCACACACTCGG